>VDFB02334610.1:0-47325 GCA_007258455.2 Sequoia sempervirens | reverse complement strand
CTATGCAATATCAGCAACACTGAAACATGACTAATTGCTTGAATAACATCATCTAAATGCAAGTAACTCAACTACAATGCCAAAACAACCCAAATACAATCTAACCTCTCAACTAGTTGCTATCTTTCAAGCAAGAAGATGAGCCAATGCTAGGAGGTGTGCTTTCCTCGAAGCGAGTGCCCGAATACAATCCAGCAGCATAACGGTGTAGTAGACAAAAGATGCCAAATGAAGAGCTGAGGCCTGATTATATAGACGAGAGAGAAACATCTAGAAGCTTCCAAGGGCGCCCAAACCCTAATTTCAAATTCACCTTTTCCCTCCAAAGATGGCGTCCATTTTTAACAATAAAACATTTCACTTTTTAAAATAAAATAATCTTCTCAAAAGGCGTCCCACTTACTTGTCTCAATATTTGACATTTTAAAATTATAATTTATCTCCTTATGACGCCGGGACCCTCAAAAAGTCCCCTTTTTAAAAACAACTTAAAGTTGCACTGCTAGGCAAGGGGTATAATATTAAAATAATAATATTATAATGAAATTACTTATCTCTCCCAGAAAAATGCGCCCAAGGCCAAGAACTGAAGTGCCAGCTGAAACAACTGAAGAAGTGACCCAACTGAACTATACCCGAACTGTCCACTGCCAGAAATAGAATTTACTAAAAATAGTAAATTCGCGAAGTTGCCCGAAATGCCAAACTGAACACACCACTGCGAAGCTCTCTGAAAACCCAGAAAGAATCCGCAGTCAGAAACCCAAACTCCAAGCAACAACCACCTCAAAACTTGGAAACCCTAATTTCACCATCCGCACAGCCTACGGGTCTCCGGAATAGGCCAACGGTCAACAGAAACGATCATTGCTGAGAAGGGGACATTACATCTTCTGTCTACAAAATTTCTCTAAAAAACTAAAAAACACAAATAGACTTAAGAAAAAGACAGGGGTTTGAGCAGTGAGCTAGCAAGGCTCATCACAAGAAGTTGGCAATCAATCTAGAGAAGTGTGAATTCTTTAAGCAAGAGCTAGTCTATTTGGGTTTTGTAGTGTCCAAAGGATCATTGAAGATGGATCCAAGCAAGGTGGAAGCTATTCTCAACTGGCCTACACCAACCACAGGGACAGAGGTAAGAAGTTTTCATGGATTAGCTCAATTCTATAGAAAATTCATAAGAAACTTTAGTGGCATATGTGCACCAGTTCTAGATACAATCAAGGGTGGTTTGAAAACTAAGTTTGTGTGGACTCAAGAGGCTGAGAAAGGGTTTGAGAAACTAAAACAAGAAGTGGCAACTCAACCAATTCTCTTATTACCTAGCTTTGACAAGTTGTTCACTGTTGAATGTGATGCAAGTGGAGTGGCAGTAGGAGGAGTGCTAAGTCAAGAGGGAGGCCTATAGCCTTCTTTAGTGAGAAGCTAAATGAAGCAAAGAAGAAATATTCAACCTATGACTTGGAACTTTATGCTTTGGTTCAGTCACTTAGGAAATGGAGGCATTACCTTCTACCCAAGGAGTTTGTGGTTTTTACTGACAATCAGGCACTTAGCTTTATCAACACTCAAGAGAAGTTAAGTAATAGGCATTTGAAATGGATGGAATACATCCAAGCTTTTACTTTTACCATCAAGCACAAGAAAGGAAAATGAACAAGGTGGCAGATGCATTAAGCAGAAGGTTGTTGATAGTGCAAGAGATACAGCTCAAGAGCATTGGCATAGAGAGTTTCAAGGATCTATATGGGGAAGATGAAGACTTTTCAGAGGCCTATAAGGTATGTTCTAACTTTGGGAACCATTTCCATAGTCAATACTCAGAGTATACTTTGCAAAGTGGGTTATTGTTTAAGGGAAATCAGTTATGTGTTCCAAGAGGTTCAATGAGGGAAAATCTGATTCAGGAAAAGCATAATGGCAGTCTTAGTGGGCATTTTGGCATAAATAAGACTTTAGAGCTAGTACAAAGATTCTATTATTGGCCTAAGTTGGCAAGAGATGTTAGAAGGTATGTGGAACAATGTGTTGTGTGTATGAAAGCTAAGGGAGGAGCTAGCAATGCTGGTTTATATCAACCCCTGCCCATTCCTAATAGACCATGGGAGTGTGTGAGCATGGATTTTGTGGTAGGCCTTCCTAAGACCAAGACTGGTTTTGACAGTGTTTATGTTGTGGTAGACAGATTTAGCAAGATGAGTCATTTTATTCCCTGCAAAACTACTCATGATGCTAGCTACATAGCTCACCTTTTCTTCAAGGATGTTGTAAGGATCCATGGCTTGCCTTTAAGCATTGTTTCTGATAGAGATGTGAAGTTCATGAGTCATTTTTGGAAGACTCTATGGAGCAGATTGGGTACCAACCTATCATTTGGATCAGCTTACCATCCTCAAACCGATGGTCAAACAGAGGTGGTTAACAGGGTGCTTGGTAATCTTTTAAGGTGCCTAACTAAGGAATATGGACAGACATGGGATATGGTTATCTCACAAGCTGAGTATGCTTACAATGATAGTGTGAATAGAACCACAGGGAAGAGTCCATTTGAGGTTGTGTATGGGATGCACCAAAGAGGCATTTGTGAGCTCAGAGATCTTGGAGCTATGGAACATAGGAGTGGCCATGTAGAAGACTTCAGTCAGACCATGAAGGAGATTCAGGAGCAGGTCAAGAAGACAGTCACAGAGGCTACACAAAAACTGAAAGAGAAGGCAGATATGTCAAGGAAAGATGTGCAATTTCAAGTAGGGGACTATGTTATGGTCCACCTTAACAAATCAAGGTTGCAGAAGGGAATGTCAACCAAGTTGCAGATGAAGAGAGTGGGTCCATGCAAGATATTGGCCAAGTATGGTCAAAATGCATACAAGGTGGAGTTACCTACCGATCTAGGAATCTCACCAGTATTCAACATTGCTGATTTGATCAAGTATAAGGGGACAATCAAGGATTATGATCAGGACAGTAAGGAGATCTTCAAGGACATTAGCAACATGACCTTACCTACTCAGGACAAGCCTCAGGCAGAGAAGATTTTGGAGTCAAGGGTGAAGAAGGCCACAAGACAGAATGTGTACATGGAACACCTCGTCAAGTGGAAAAACAAGCATGAATCTGAGGTTACTTGGATGGATGAAGCTGAATTCAAAAAGCAGGGCATTGACCTGTCTGTGATCTCTCCTTCCAATCCTTAGTGTTTGAACTGAGAGGGGGAGAATGGTGCAGGAGCACCTAAGGAACAACAAGCAGTTTCTTAGGTAAAGAAGAAACCTGGAGGGTTAATTTTTGTTTTGTTGTCATAAGGTCATGTAAACCATTTAGTGTTGAGCTTAGAGGTGTTTTTGATCTTTGGGAAAAAGGTTGTCAAGAGTTCATAAGTTTAGAAGCTCATTTTTGTTGAATAGTAAAAAGTTGCCAAAGGTTAGAAAACACAGTGGGTTTTATAATTTGCATCATTAGGTCATCTAAAGGCTCGACCCAAGAAGCTCAACTGTTTTTGGAACCTATTTAAGGGATGACTCGACCCTGGAGCAGGGTTGGAAGTTTTAATGTTTTGGTGAAATCTTGAAAAATTGAAGAAAACAGCGTTCTGTGCAAAAATTCCTGTCTTTTGCATTTTGATTGAGTTCTAATGGATTAGTTTTGCTACTGTTTGGATTGTAGAATGTAGTGTTGGTTGTTCACAAGCATTGTGTAGGATTTAATAGCTTCTTTGTTTAGTTTACAAGCATTTATTGTAAATAGTTTAACTTTGCTCAATTTCTGGTCTGAACCAGACTGTGTTTAGGAAATGGTGTGCTAGAGCACTTTTCCACCGTACAAATCGTACAGCCTTTTGGAAACAGTGCCTAGACACCATGCTTGTACATATGGTAGTTGCTAGGTTTTGTTTGAGTGCAGGAGATGCTGGCAAGGTCTTGCCCTAGGCGAGCTAGGCAAGGTCTGGCTAGGGAAGACTAGGAGTAAAAGAGACATAACTTGCAGGGGTGCACAGATTTTGAAGAAATTCTTTTTGGAGAATTTAGTTGGAGGTCTTAGCAAAGCCTGGTGATCAGGAGGAGGCTCCACCAATCCATTTGGTGTGAGAAATCTTTGATAGTCTGAAAACAGTCTGGAAAGCTTACAAACCCTAGTTTTTGGGTCAATTTTGTGATTGGGCAGTGTACGGCCTGTACAGGCTCAAAACCTCAGGAATCTTTAAGGTGTGGGTATGGGAATCACAAACCCCAAATGAAGAATCCAGGTCTTTTGGTGGGTTTTGAAGAAAATTGCATTTTTCTTTGTTAAGAGGCCTAATTGGGGCTCTTAGGCTTGTAGCCTTTTCTAACCCTAGGAAGGGATTTTGTGAAAGCGATGGTTAATTGGAGTTTTGTGATGAAACAAGAACCTTAGATTGATTACCTGGAAGCAATTACAACATTTACACACCCCTGCAAGAATCAAATGGAATGTTGAGAGAATTTGGCCTTTAGGGAAGAATAAGGGTCAAGGGTGAGATAGTGGCAAGGCACCAAGAATGCTTGGTAGGAAGAAGAGTGTTGTTAGTGGGGTTGGCTAGTAGGACCAGGGGTGTCTATACCTGTGATAGGACCTAAAGGTCAGGGTGAAAGAGTCACCTAAGGAGTCCTCAAGAACAAGGACTCAGAGCATGGGACAGTGAGGTTCCCATCCAACCCTTCCCTAACACTTTCGCAAGTAGTGCATCGTACGCTTTCCTTTGTAATGGGATGATGACAAAATTTAGCAAAAACTGTTATGTCCCCATCGTTACCTTTTGTGCCATCAGCGTTCCCAACAGCTTGATACCATGTTGATCAGCGCCAACCAGTTGGAATGTTGGCAGCCAGAGTGTAGGCTTCCCAAGACTCTTCCATGTGTCTTCGGGTAGTATGTTGACTCCCGATCCTCCGTGGATGATAGTATTTGTCAAGATATTCCATCTGATCTCCATATGCGCAACCATCTTCCCGATGTTCATTGTGAGCAATACCGAGTCGATTGTTTGTTCACCATGCGGTGGCGGTTTTGGTACCAATTCGTGCCTTTAGTCCTCCGATCGCGATTGCTTGCCATCTTTGATGATGTTTGTGATCGCTAGTCCCAACTACGGCATAGTTTGGTTTGGAGGTCATTTACTTTGATTGGTATGGTGGTTTGCAATACCTGTTGTACGATGTTGGTTTCTACTTCCGATCGCCGAGAGGTTCCTGGATTCTCCAAAGGTACTTTGTTTTCCTTCGCCATCGCTAGTTCCACTTCAATTTTTGCTTCCTTAATCCTTTGTTTCTCCGTACATGGATCTGAGTAAGTGGCCTTTTCTGCTTGTGCTCTGGTGATTGCCAGTACCTCTTGTGCTTCTTCTTCCAGCATGTGGATACCCTTTTGCTTAGGGCATTCGTTATCTTCATGATCGCCTTGTCCACACCACTTACACAATCTCCCTCCCGAACCTTGACCGTTCTGGCAGTCCCTGGCGAAGTGGCCCCATTCGTTGCACTTCTTGCATTGGATCATGGGCCTTCCTTTTGCATTGTACTGTATCATGTTTCTCGGACTTCTGTTACTTCAGTAACCTCCAGGGGATGTATTGCTATTGTACTAGGGCTTCAGTGGTGTGTTTGGCGGTGTTGATGACTCTCCTTGAGTGGAGAGTACTTGCGTACCCCTTGCTCTCAAATTGTATGGGCATTCCTTGATGGAATGTCTCATAACAAAACATCGTCTTTGGACAATTCGCTTTTGTGTGACCTTCCCCATTGCACTCTATACACCACAGTTCTTGTGCTTCCCTCGCACTCTCTTTGCCAGCCTTCAATTCTTTCATCATTCGCATCATATCTTTTCTGAGTGCTTGTATGGTCTTGGATTCACCATCGCTGTTGTCCAGACTCTCCTTGTCGTCCGTCTTCTTTTTCCCGTAGGAGGATGTTTTATTTTCACTTTCTATGTCCATTTCCCAATTGTATGCTTCAGTGTATGACGAAGGAGGTACGACTTTCATTTTCTTTCTTAATGACAGAAGCAAGCCCTTGATGAACCATCTTTTCTTCAACCCATCGGCCGACTATGCCTCCAATTTGCCCAGCAAGTCTTTGAGTCTTTGGTTGTAGGTCCGCACACTCTCGTGCTTTCCTTGCTTGGTATTGTATATCTCCGCAACAATCTCGCTATCATATCGCAGGAGTTTGAACTCATCTTGAAATGCTTGCTTCAATAATCTCCATGTAGTTTTGTGTGCTTGATCTAATTCAGAGTACCAGTTGATGGCACTATCTCTGAGTGTCGCTGGAAATGCTTTCAGCGACTGATCCGGATCATCCTCCCCACTTGCTAGCCAGATAGTTTCACATGTTTTACAATGTCATATTGGATCTTCTGACCCATGCTCCATAGACTTCGGCAGCTTCTGCCACTCCAGAGTCACCATCTTTCCCCGTTGTCCACCTTGTGTATTGGACCTTATTAGACTGGTTTCCCCACTACGTTTTGGTGCGTCACTTGCACTCTCGGCCACGTACGAGTCACTCCCACGTCTTCCGTCAGCGTCCTCAACACCTTGAGTCCCCTGGTGTTCCCTTCGATACTCTCTCCGCCTTGGGGTACTGGGCTCAGATCTTCCACTTATCAGTCGTTCGTCGTCGTCCTATAAGGACAACTCCTGAAAACGTTTGATGCTACTACCAAGTTCTTCACTTAATTCATCTTTGTTTTCACAAATATTATATCGTCCTATGTACGGAGTGCCAAAGGGTCCTTCGTCCCTCCCTTCAACCAGACTTTGATGTGCTCTTCCAATGGATGTGTCTATTCTCTTCAGATTCTCATGTGTTCTTTTAATACTTTGGTTTATTTCAATTAGATCCTTGTCAAATTCCTTACCAACTTGCTTTAGTCTTCTTTGTTGGTTTTCTTGTTCTTGCAACTTGAGTGATCGCCGAACCTTCTCCTCTTGAGTCTCATGACCGCTAGGTACTCGGTTCTTGTCTTTGTTCGGCCTTACAGGCATTAAAAGTTGTTCAAGCGATCATTGTTGATTACTGGATGTACGTCTCCGGCTAGTGTCTCTTTCTTCCTCTTCTCGTTTGGTTCTTTCTTTGTACCGCTGTAATATTTGTTGTCTTCGGTGTTCTCGATCCTCTTCCTCTCGAAGGTCTTGTAGGATGATAAAATGATGGGCCAACAGTCTGGGCATACGATTCAGGAGGTGATCCACCTCGTCGTTCACTTCCAGTCTATCCTAGATAACGTCCTCGGGGATTTCCCGCTTGCAGGATTCCCTTCATACTTGGTCTCTTATGGATATCTTCCACAGATTTATCAAATCTTCAATCAATAGGTCTTCCCTTTCTTCATTAGCATCTAGAGGCTCTTCTGTCGAAAGACCCATTACGTTGCCATGATGAGTGATTCCCTAGTCCGCTTAGGCAATGGCGCCAAATGTTTACTCACTGGGTAGTGTTTAACGTACTATACGGGAGTAAATGAGAATAATTCACAAACATAATGCACATACTAGGATATGAATCACATTTGAATCACAGAACAATTGTAAGAGTAATTGCACAACACAATAGATCGATTGATTTCATGAAGTATATCCACAATACATAGCAATTGTTCCCCCCCGACTACAAATGACAAGACACATATATAGATGGCCGAGGTTGGTTGAGATACCAACCGTCGGCAGCTCTTCCTAACTACCTGTCCGACAACTAATCCAACTTTTACTTTAAACTGTGCATGTATTATTTATGCTATTATTATCTATTCCTAGTACGACCGACTACGACCGACTACAACATTCATCTTATCAAAAATAACAACTTCTATTATCATTTTAATAGTAAATTATGTCTTACTCAATGCATCAAGCACTCTATTAGATTTGCCACCCTTACGTTTCAACACAAATGATTTTTTGCAAGAATTCAGCTCACTTGATGTAATATCCCACACTGGAATATTTTCTAAAATTTTGCAATTGTCATAAATAATCATGGATGCCTTGATATTGTATTTTGTCTATCAAAATTTATCAAATAAACTTTCAATCCTTTCAATTCTAGCTCACAGAAATTTTGTCAAACAGTTGGTATTCGGATAGCTGAATTATGTGTGTATTTCAACAAATTTCTTGATAAAATGAAAATACACCAATAGGTACAGTATCCGTGGAGTAGAATGATGAAATCAAGAGCCACTATATTTTTTATACAAATTTTCAACGAATTCCAATGCTAATAGTTGTTACAATCTATGGGAATACTGGTAAATGCTGATATAAAAATCAGAGATACAAATATAAAAAATTAATTAGTGCATGCTGGCCTCAATATGATGTTGTTGATGGATAAATCAGATTTCAGAACAAATCAGAAATTAATTTCTGAACACCCTTAATACTTCCCAGGGATGATTTGGCCACCTAGAGTTATACAGCCCATGGAAATAATTCCCAGAGGCTGCGATAGGTACCAAAAAAGGCTTCAAAGCCTTCTAAAATATGTGGTGCCTCCTTGAGATATAATTTGCTTCTGTCTTGAGGTGGTACGGCTGTCTTAGTTCATAAAATATGAATCCTTACATTGTACAGCAGCCCCATATGGGTTCATAATGGTACGGCTGGTATTTATTGATGAAGAATTGAAAAATATTTATATCTAGATCTCCCCTTCTCTTTATAGAATTAGTTTGTGAACATTTTCAAGAAATTCTAGGGCACGTCACAATCAAATAATATTGCCAACAATCTGTTCATACCTCCATACTTAGACATACAGTCAAATATCGAATATTTATATGTTTCACAAATCTTTTTGAATCATCCAACTTGCAACTTCTGGAAATTATATTTATCTGTTCAACAAAGGTTCTCGCAAAATCCAAAACATTATGCACACTTGTGAATCCACCGCAATATTGGCTAAGGAAGAGATCACGTCTCCAAAACCAATCTTCACTGTAGGGTTTTCTTTCTAATGTTGTTGTTGAACAATCTTGTTCAACCTTCACAATTGGGGTTTCAATAAAATATCAAATATCCAAAATATCAATAATGAGGAAATGACTTCTTTCAACCTCCTTTTATAACCCCTTGGGATCTTTCTTAGAAGTTATAATTTATAATCATTTAATTACTTTCTAGAAAAAATCATATTTTATCATTTTATAAAATGACTTATTATTTTAAATCTTTTGAACTATATGAGTCACTTTATAATTAAAATTAATTATATTTCCATACAAGTTGTGAAAAATAATAGAATAGACCATATAGGAACTCTAACCATGCTAAAATACTCTTAAGCTCTCAGGATATTGAATATTATGAAAATTGGCGCTTTCCAAAAATAGGAAATTTCTCCAAGAAGTGTGGAGAGCTCCTAGAGTGTCAAAATTGCATCTAGAAAGTATAGTTGGACTCATCTTGATTACCTGAGCTCACTGCTACTGCCAAAATTCCTTTCTAATAAAGTTGGCATTCTCCAAGAATCTTGGAACTTTCCAAGAATGATGGAATGGACCGAAAGGGGGACATTACACTTGACATGCTTTGAACTTAAGTTACTTCGACTATTCAGATATTGTAATGCTTGGTGATCAATATACATAACAAGCTCTTTTGACAACAAATAATGTCTTGATTTTTTCAAAGCTTGCACAATTGCATAGAATTCTTGATCTTCGACAGTATTTTTTTTTGGCATCATTCAATTTCCTATTGGAGCATACAATAGATTTTCTTTTTTGACTTAAACCAACTCCAATTGCAATCCCACTTACATCACAATCAACTTGAAACAACTTGTTAAAATCTAGCAAAGTTAACATAGGTTGTTTGATTACTTTTCTCTTTAGAAATTCGAAACTTTTATTAGTTGCAGTCATCCACTTGAATTCATTTTATCTCTCCTCAAAGTTTCAATAATTGGTTCACATATTCCACTAGAATTTCTAATAAATTTTCTATAAAAATTTGCCAAACCATGAAAAGATCTAACTTTAGAAATAGTCATAGGTGTAGGCCATTCAACAATTGCTTTAACTTTCTCTAGATCCATCTTTAGTTCTTCGTAGAAATAACAAAACCCAAGTATACCAATTGCTCCTTTATGAAACTGCATTTCTTTACATTTATTAATAATTTCCCTTCTCTTGATCTTTGCAATACTAATATAATGTATTCCAAATGTATTTCTTTACTATTATTGAAAATTAGAATTTCATTCAAATAGTAAACAAATTTATCTTGCTCACCAACCTTGTTGGTGATTTGAGTTGTAAGTCCCAAATCACTTAGGTTGGATAGTCTTCCACGTGCCAAGGGTGTCAAACTTGGGAATAATAGTAAATCTATATTCAAGTTGAGCAACTAAGGACCAATGATTGAGGTGGGTAGAACCTCCTTCAATTTTGGTTCTACAAAACCAAGGAGGATTTACCTAAGGTGTTAAGTTATATTAGACTAATGGGATTAAATAGATACCCTAGCATAAACTATATTCAATGCACACTATACCCTTATATAGGTTGTCACAATGATCTATGTGTTGGTTTGAATATGTAAAGTTATAGCTTTATAAAAGAAAGGGATTACCAAGTAAGGTGGTTAAAGAATGAATGTAACAACTCGTATTGTTGTTGTACACACATACACATGGAAGCTTGGAATTGCAAGACTACTGACAATGCATATAACATTTTGTTTGATTTCATGTGTTGAGATGATGGAGTGAGGAACAAATCATGTGCCTATATCTAGTTGAGCGTAAAGCATGAAATTTGTCCAAAACATATAACTATTAAAAGTTAAAACTGAACGAGATACATTATCAAGATACACCCAAAGACTAGATTTACTTATTGCACACATAAACTAGGTTCTAGACGTGCACATTAATAAATAATAGAAATTGTAGAACCTTACATGAGTCTACTTAACAATCTAGAAATTAACCTATATATTTCTTTATTGATCTTGAGGAGATATATCACAAAAGCTTTGAAATGATTTTATGGTCTTTTGGCTGACTAACTAACCAAAACCCATCAAGACAATACACAAAAGACTCCTAGAGACACTCGAGCAATGTCGAATCTGCTAGTTACATTTGCTCTTCAAAGTTTCAGTGAGTCAATTTCCCATTTTGGACAAACCCACGTCAACAATGTCTGGAAAATTTAATACCCAAAACTAAAGAATGAAAGTCTAGGGTTCTCATTATATACTCTGCTGTTGTTTTTGATTAATTAAGCAGGGAAAGGGCCCTAACCCAAGAGTTCAAAACATCAACAAAAAGAAATTAAACCAGAGGCGTGCAAACCAAAAGAAGAAGTTGCAGGGCATGTAGGCCTGCCAAAGCAACAAACAAAAAAAACGGAACAAACAGCCACCAAAAAATGACAACACCTACAATGAAAAAAACAACACCAGAGACCCGAAAAGATTGAATTTATTAGATCCCATTTTTCTGCAGAGCGTCCAGCGACGCCTCCCAATCATCATCAGTTTGGGCCTTCTTTCTTTTTTCATTATCTTTAGTCACTTGAGGGTCTTCAACAACACCAAGTTTCTTTTCTTGCTTATTAATTTTAGACTTTCCCAACATCGTCCCCATAACTTCTTTCAGCATAATACCTTGGGTGATTGTGGTGAGATTACAGATAGCCTTCTCCATTCTTTTGATATTTTCCTTATTTGTTTTAATTGTGGGTTTCATCTTCTTATCATCTTGTTGTAAGTTCTCCAACTGATAATTTAATTGAGAAGGCATCCCCTTCCCACTACTCCTTATAGCAATTCTCTCGGTCTCCTTGTGATCAATGTGGCAAGAAATATTTCTTCCTCTTCAGCTTGAGGATCCTCTTTATCATTCTTTTCAACCTCACCTTCCCCATCTTCATGCAGCTCCTCCTTACTGAACCCCAGCTTCTTCTTCATCTCCTCTAATTGTTCTTCCAAGGCCTTGGTCTACATCAACTCCACCCTTTACTCATAAAGGAAATCGTCCTTTGATTCCTAGGGCTGAGGGATGATATACTCATCCTCAGAATCATCACCCTCCAAGTCCAAGGGAGAAGGATCTTTTCCTTTGGGCACCGAAGAAGTCCCCACTACCAGTTGATTGGCTAGCTTGGCAGATCTGCAGCCCCCCAAGGACAATGAAGGATTATTCTCTAGCAATAACATGAAATTCTGCTCACCTTCAACATCCAAAATATTGATGGGGCTATCATCAAACACAGCAAGGCAATGCTTTTTCTTAGTGTTTTTAGAAGAAATAGCAGAGGCCGGGGAGAGGGGGAGGGAGGGGAAGGCGGAGTGGCGGTGCATTTCCTTTTTATAGGGGAGGCCTTATGGATAGGTAGACTCTCAGTGAATTGGGTGTTATCATTCGGAGGCAGTGGGGAGGACTTTTTGTCAGACCTTTTCTTTTTTTCAAGGCTGTAATGAGAAGATCCTTGAGACTAGGAGGGGGGGTAGCAGCCCCTAGGGACACTTTATTGGTTTTAACAACTTTTTCCCTTCCAAGCTTGAGACCAGAGCTAGGGCTTCCTTCAACAATAACATACGAGGTGTTGAGTTCAATTTCCTTAATTTTTACACTGCTTTTCCTTCTCGAAGGATTGTTTTTGGGAGTAACAAAAAGGCTATATTTATACAACACCATGATCAAGCCTTGGTGAAAGGGAGGGTAGGTCTAGTAGCAATGCAGTTATGGAGAGAAGAAATAAGGTAAAGCAACAGGTTTATCTTTAACCCATGATGAATATGATTTAAAATCAAAAAGTGGTAACCATGAATGGTTTGGAAATGTAATGTAAAAAACTTCATGACATGAAAAATTACAAAGCCCCAAGGTGTCGAAAGTCTCCTTGCTATAGCTGTTTTGATACTCAACCAACTTTTTGCCTTTTTCTAGGAAAGCATCCATGAATCTTTCGTAGTTTCCATTACTCTTCTCAATTTGCTCTCCCTCACACCTCAAACTAGTAGCTTTCATAATGAGATCCTTCGTAACCTTGAATCACACATCATAGTAACCACACCTTTCTACCAAGAATTGACAATCTTGGAAGTCAATTTGTCGTTGAAGCCTTTCATTGCATTGAAAAAAGGAGAGCATCCCCTTTTTTCAAAGAGCTTCCAAAGCTCCACATTTTGCATGAGCGCCTCACAAGACTGAGGTTTAGTTCTCTTGTGAGGGCCCCCCATTTTACTCTTGGCCATAGTTGGAAAACTCAAACTTCACAAAAACTCGCTAGACCCAAAAATTCGACTTGGAAAAAATTCGGAAAAAACTCAGCAAACAACTCAACAACTTAAAAAATTACTTAAATTTCCTTAGAAACACATTTTTTTGCAAAATTCAATGACAAGATGTATCCAATGAGTCCATAAATGAGTACAAAAGTGTTTTCTATTAAATTTGATTGATTTGAGTGCAAATTGAGTACAAAATCGCATTCTCATGCGGAATCTTGATGGCTAAAAGCCTGGTACAATAGATAGTTGAAAAATGAAAATAGCTAAAACTAAATACAACATTTTACACCTTCCTCTTCCCTAATCTATTGAAAAATAGGGGAGAGGTAGAGGTTCTAGTCCTTGGAGTAGGTTGTGGCTTCTTGGTTGGTATGGAAGGCAATTGCTCAACCTCCATCCTGGAAGTAGATGGCAATGATTTTGCATCCTCATCAATGTCATCCAACCCTACATCTTTTGTTGCACCCACATCCTCCAATGCCTATCTCTCAAAATCAAGAATATCATCCTCAATAAACAATGGGGGCTACGCATTCCGCCCTATCCAATCACTATAAGGATCTATCTCATCCAAATCAATGGGATCTTGTGATTTGTCCTCTACCCTTCTTGTGCACAACCGAAGGTTGTATTGCGCAAAGACAAGGTCATTGAGGTGCTTTTGAGCTAATTTGTTCCTCTTCTTTGTGTGGATGGCCTCAAACAAGCTCCAATTGCACTCATAGCTGGATGCACTACAAGGTTGGCATAATATGTGGAGGGCAAGCCTTTGGAGATTTGGGGTATTTCTACCCAATTTGTCCACCAAGTCTCTGCAAAATAAAATATTGAAGAGTTAGAAAGCAAAGTCAAAACATAGTTTATCAAATTATAAAATGCATGTCAAATAAAGATTCCAAATTTTATACTTGGTGTCTGAGTGATTCTTCCTTGAATAGCTAGCTCTGAAGAAAAGATCCTACCCCTTCCTTCCCTGTAATATTGCAATTCTTCAACAATGAGGTCTCTCACCTCAAGTTGGGGTGTCATCCTCTGAATGCATGTTGTGAACCCCTCCATGACCTCTCCATTAAGATCTAAGAAGGTGTCTAAGTAGAAAAAATGAGTGTTGAGGAAGTACCTTGCTGCATGGATGGGTTGGTGGAGTTGATTATTCCACCTCCTATCAATAATCTCCCATATGGGATCAAATTTGAGGTTGTCCCCCTTGTAATAATTTCTGATAGCCTCTTTGACCTTATCCCTAGCCTCATAAATATACCCCATTGGGTTTCGATCCCCATCTACCAAACGAAGAACTCTAACCAAGGGCTCCAACATCTACAATTTACAAATACAAAAAGATTAAAGTTACAAATTTATAACGAGAGACTTAAATTAAAAAAAATATATTCAACTTGAATTTAAATTCAAAATTTTGAAGTTATCTTCACAATCTCTATAGCTCTTTGTGCAAAAAAGTAGTCAAAGACTATGCTTGCAACCCTCTCTCCTTCAAGTTTCTTTGCATAAGATGAGTCTAGCCATGCTTGATTCACAAACATTTGTTTTAAAGTAGTCAATGAACCAATAATGCTTTGCAATGTTAGGAAAATCGTTGCAAACCTTGTAACACCTGATCTTACCAACTCTTTCCCTTGGGTGTGATCTCTCATCAAATTAAGAACACAAGAGTGATTGTAGATCAATTTTGCGATGCTCTTTGCATCATCTACAACCGTTGTCACCCAATCAAGTTTGCCTATGTCCTCCAAAAGAAGGTCAAGGCAATGTGTTGCACAATGTATTCGACCGAGAGTCAAGCGAATATGTTTTAGTCGGCTAGGTAATAAATAAATAGGTTGTGTAATTATGTGTTAGTCCTTGACCGGTTGTTAGTGTCAATTAGTAGTTATCGTCAGTTAGTAGTTATCGTTGGTAGGTAGCCTTAACAAATAACGGTCTTCTATATATATGCATTTGTTGTTCATGATCAAGGACAACATGTTATGATATTCCTATATACCTTGCAGATTGAATGAATGAGAATAAAGCTATATTTTCTGAAAAAGGGTTGTTATCAATTTATATTATGTTTTGTAACATTGTTACTTTTGTTTACTCTACAAATCCGTCAAAGTAGAATAAGTGAGTAAACATTTGGCGCCATTGCTGATATTAACTCTGGCAATCAAAACATAGACGGGAGTCATGGCATTCTAATGGGTCAGCCAACTGAAGAACTAGTACAAGCAAATGAAGAAAGAGAAGATGCTTTGACTGGAGACTTAATAAACCTATGGGACATCTTGTAATGTCCCCTTCTTGCCCTTGAGCAGTGGGATTGTCAATTAGCCTATTCTAGAGTTCCCGTAGGCTAGTTGGAGTTGGTAAGGGAACTCAATGTCAGTCCTTTCTATGGAGGTTTTCGATGTTTCAAGCGAGACTTTCTACTTTTAGCAGGGTCCAAGTCCAGCACTTACTGTTTATAGTAAGTCACTTTACAAATCAGTTTTCATGCCAATTTGAGTTTTCAGTGTACTTACTATTTTTAGTAGTTACTAAAAATAGTAAGTCTATTTTGGGTAACTAGACCTGGCCAGGCTACTTTCAACAATGTCTTTCCAGTTTGGGCATTGGTTTTTGCTAAGGTTTGATTATTTTAATATTT
The DNA here is from genome assembly GCA_007258455.2 of Sequoia sempervirens. Classification (NCBI taxonomy): domain Eukaryota; kingdom Viridiplantae; phylum Streptophyta; class Pinopsida; order Cupressales; family Cupressaceae; genus Sequoia; species Sequoia sempervirens. The sequence continues at coordinate 31,402 of VDFB02334610.1, read as the reverse complement.
GCATTCCTCATTTGAGATGTTTTTTATAAAGTTATTTTTTAAATTAAGTTGAGGGTCAGATGGGTCATTGGTATGTACCTTGGCGCCTAGTTGATGACTTCAAGTGTTTTTAAAGCAACAAAAGCGATTTTTAAGGTTGGATAAGTGGGACGCCCAAGGGAGAGAAATGCAAAGTTAAAAATGAATTTTTAATTAAAAAGCAAAGCAAAAGAGCGTGTGGCTTTTTGGAGGGAAGATGGAATTCAAGTTTGGTCGCCCTAATTTCTCATTGAGTCTATATAACATTATTTTGGAGTCTCATTTGTTCATGTCTAAGTTGGTTGCATAACAAGATGCTGCTGAATTTTCTCCAGAGGTCTACAATTTGGTGTTGATGACAAAAACCCTCTTCATTCCGGAGTTGGTTTCGGTGGTGAGAGATCCACCCTTGTCAGTTAGGTGTGATTCCACTCAGGGGTCACTTTGGTGCTTCACAGATATTCAGGTTTTCTGCATTTTGGTATTGAAAGATGCAAATTTTTGAATATTTTTGAGGTGTTGCTTATTTTTGAGGTGTTCTTTTATATAGGTGGATGTAAACTAATGTGCCGTATGAAAATATATTACACCAACATAGGGGAGTGTAATAAAGGTTTCGATATTAATTTTTTTAATTAGCAGTTGGCCTTGGAATTGGATGCATCACCTTCTTTAGTGTGTGTGCTCAATGGTAACATGCAAATTCATCTCCAATGCTACACCTTGAGCTAGGAACCTTCAACTGCAATACAGTTTTGTGCATGACCCTTATTAGGACTTGTTCAATTTAGGAACCTTAGATTAAAATGTTTGCTACCAGTCCAAAACAATGCAGTGTCATTCAATACATAGTATGGTTCACGTCCTTATGATGATAAGCATAGATGTAATGATCAAATCTTCATAAAATTTGACAAGAATATATAGAATGTGTTGTAGAGCTTATGTTATAGATCACAACTCAAGATATGCAATTGAGAAGCAATGCGGCATGGAATACAAATGATCGTACTTGTGGTGATAGATATGAAGCTCGAACAAACAAATGCAAATGTGGTGATACAAGATTGCTGCATTTTTTTTGCAAAACAACTAGGAAACATTCAAAATACTTGTAAAACAACAAACGTTAAAAGAAAAAAATATTCTTGGTTGATACAAGATTGCTTTTGGCTAGGGATGTTCTTGCATTACTATTTGATTTTGTGAAATATTCCCCTTAACTTTTTTCCCCAAAATTAGATACACAAATCAGCAACAAGTCACTGATTAGCGTTAGCTCCAAAAGCAAATCAGCATGGAAGTAACTCTAACAAAAAATGTTCACCAAGATCCCAATGTGGGCGAGGTGATAGCATATGGTTAGAGGATCATTAGGAGTAAACTGAACTGAAATTACAATTCATCTGCTGATGCAAGCATCCACAAGCAGTGGGGATACTTCACTTATTCAGTGGGTGAGATTATTACATTATTAAAGGCGGCAAGCCAGCCATTTAAATCCTCACTTCCACTTATTAACGTGGGAGGAATACAGTCCACACAACCACTTATTTAGTGGGGGGAAACTTACAATTAAGAAAGATGATTATTTAAACTCAACCACTCAATCGTGGGAGTATGAAAATTTAAACTAATTGCAACAAATAAAATAAATAGCTGTTAGTACTACTAATCAGCTTTATAATGAATTAAACAGCTGCAAATAAGAAAGATATGCTTCCAAATCAATCAATGGTTAGAGTAACACTTCCTCTAACTCTTACAATACAATAATGATATAGAAATAAAGCTCAAACCAGCATTATATCAAAAACTAACAAGTCTGATAAAAAATAGAGAATACAGAAAATCAGACCAGCAAACTATACATCAATGAAATGCACATAACTTATCAATTTACCTCCAAATTGAGTGAAATCAATTGCAATGAATCTCTAAAGGATAGGCGCCCATGTCATGATGATGAAATGGCTTCAAAAACAACCATTAATTTACTTGCACAATTCTCAATTCTCCCAACATGGTATGGCCCTTAGCAAGGGCGATTTTGCAAAAATAAAAATAAATACATTGAAATAAATTATGATCTTCTATGGGAAGCGGCGCCCATGTGCTAGGAATGCATATCTTCAATACCCAAAAGCAAATAAAATTCATACTAAAAGCTGTATACAAAAATCACTTTCAGCTATGATAAACCAGCAACAAAAAACTGGAAATATCTCACCAAAACTCCACAATAATGCTCAATATGTACTTCTGGATGAAGCACACTCTCAATCCACCACCTAGGGAACCATAGTTGCAGGCCCGAAGAATGGAGTAAATTTGCTAAGCTTTCCCTTAGCCGGATTCTGGATTCATTCCAGCAGCGTAACTTTGCTCTTCAAAAATATGCATAATCAGCTCTTCAAACAGCAACAATATATAAACTTCAATTGGCAAATGAAGCAACAAGAACTCTTCAAATTCCAAGAAGTTGAATCACTTCAACTTCCAAAAGGGATGCCACCTTTTTGCATTTTACTTTTTGAAATAATATAATATTACTCAACCTCCTTTTCACTTTGCAACAATAAAGCATTTAATAAATTATTAAATGCACAATTGACCCCCTTAATGGCCCCTCTTTTAAAACAACATGAAGTTATTACTCCTAGGCGTGGGGTACAACTGAGAAACATGAAATTTGACTAAGTATAAAAACTCAGTCCATGGAGATAACCAAAACCAATGCCAATACTGAAACTGATGGATAGCAAGATGACTTGAGTTGAGCTGCTGATGATGCTACTGCCAAATTTAGACTTACTAAAAATAGCCAACTGCTATAAATAGTAAGTTCACATCAAAACAACAGATAGCCAAACTGAACACCAACCTGCAAAGGATTGAACTGTTGCTAGATAGATACTGCCAAAAGATAGACTTGCTAAAAATAGCGAATTGCTATAAATAGTAAGTCTGCACAACAACCTATGAACGCCAACTGAGTAGTATCTAAAAGAGGAAACCCTAATTTTCCACCTTAGATTAGCCTACGGATTTCCGGAAATAGGCTAAATCCAAATGAAGAGCGTATGGCCAAAATGGGGACATTACAGTCCGCCCTTCCCAAAATTGCTTGTCCTTAAGCAATTCCAATGCAAACCTGAAATCACCATACTGAACCAAATTGAAACTGAATGTGATCCCTAGGTCCCAAATCAACCTAGGTGAAAGATAACACCTGCTGATGTAAGCATTGCATTGCTAGATGCCAGCAAAAGAAATCACTAGATTAAAATTAAACTGAAACATTATGGGAATAAATTCTAGAAGACCATCATTGGCTTCATCATCTTCAACTATGGAATAGAAAACCCAAGTGATACCAGGATTCCAAAACTTTCTCAGGTACACTGTTCCTCTAATCCGTTGCGCTACTCTGATTAAAACAATTGAATACTCAAAGTGGATCAACATGTCACAATCCACAAAAGACAATGCACCAAAAATGTTAGTGCCTGGGTCCCATATTAGTCTGTAGGACCTCCAAATCTTGCTATCATAATTCTGATCAGCAACAAAAATATTTTTAAACATGCTTCTAAACCAATGCCAAATCAAGAGCAAGGCTCCACACTCCATCCCTATCCAAGACGATGCACAATGCTTCCTTTGAAGCAAACTGATTTCACTGAAAGAACTCCAAGAAATATTCACATATCTCACATCAAGAGTCTCAATTTGACAAATCAAATCAGCTAATAACTCGCTATCCCAAAAAGTAATATATGAGTTGGTACCACAAAATTCACTGTCAACCATCAATGAACAACCCATACCTGAACTTTGACCATACTGAATCATTCCCTTGCTCATTTGTGGTAGAAATTCAGTCCAAATAGGAGGTGGAGAGGCCTGTAAATGAAGTAACCAGCTTCCTAAGAGGTCTGAAATAATCATCTTGAGATCTGATTTTTGGAAAATCAGCATCCAAGAAGACAAGCAACAGCTGCAACATAAGAATTTTCCATCAAAATGAGCATCACTGCTCATGAACCAAGCTGGTGGCACTTTTAGCAAGAGACCCCATGTCACCACAAACCAACTTTTGATCATATTTCCTTCCCAGAACACCAATGTATGATCAGAAATAAAGAGGAAATGACATAGAAAGAAGGAAGCAGCAAACATAAAACATAATTTTTGACACTTATCTCTCCATCCAACCTTCTTTTTATGCATTTCATTCTTCACAAGAAAAAACTTGAGATCCCAAATACTAATTTGCAATTGAAGACATTTTCCAACACAAAAGCAAATGGTCACAACTACATTCTGAATATTATATGTTGGTCTATCTACTTTGAAATTACCTTCTTTCCAAGTAATGCCAGGATCCCAAACTAACAACCATGAAGAACCACTTCTCAAACTGATAATTGCTCTCACACGAATCCTTTGATTCGCTTGTTCCATCTGCAATGCCACTTCTTGAAATTCCAAGAAGTATTCAACCAACCTTTGTTCGTTGAAGAAATCAAATCTAGAATCTTGTGATATGACTTGCCGGAAAAATTCCATGAATCCTTCATCAAATACAATTCTGAAATCTATCACTCTAAGAGAAGATGGTGATGAACTAAAATCTGATATGAGCCTCACAAGCATCCTCATCAAAAAATAAATTAAACCTTCATCAACAAACCCATCAACTCTTTGTTGATGAACAATAAGAATGCCTTCATTTCTTTGTGTTTCAAGAATTACCAATTCTTGCCGAGTGGATGCACTAGGAGCAGCAATAGATTCAACTTCATGCAACTCACGTATCAACTCTCCAATGCTGGAAGACAAACTCAAATCCCCTTCTTCAGTAATCTCTGAAGCAATTTCTTCATCATTTTCAAAAAGAGGATTTACATAAACCTTACTAGCACCTTCTTCATACAAGAGATTGTCAAAAGCTTGAAAAACTTGAGAATTTGAATGCTTTGGTCTCTCAGGACAGCATTCCAAATCATATGTTTCTTGTATGAGATCAAGCTCATCAAGAATTTCTTGAAGCTCCTCAGCTCTTCTATTGTTTTCTTGCTCCCATGAATATTGAACAGCAGAAATTTGATTCTCTGCTTCAGTTAGAGTCTCATGCACTTCTTGTAACTTTGCTTTGGTAAGCTCATTCCACTCCAATGCCTTGTCAGCAATATTGGCCACTATGTCTTTGTCACGAAGGATGTGCAAAAGACTAGATTTAATTTCCTCCAAAGTAAATTTAATAGACTTCATGTCATCAATAGAAATGCAACATACAACTTCTCCCCTAGGCACATCATAAATCAACTGTTCTACATGTCTATGAATTCTATCAAGATTTGACAAAATTTGAATTCCATTATTAGCAATGTGTGAACTTGAGCTGCAATCATTATATACTGGTTGAGATGATGTAGAACAATTTTGATGGATAAAGATTTCAAAAATGGTTTGAGTTGTACTCCTCAACTTGTCTCGCATATGATGAACACTCTTCATCATTCCATCCATAGTGCCTTCCAATTCCTTAGCTTTATTTCCGATGAAGAAAAATCTGCCTTGTAACTACTAGAAATTTCACCTTCCATGTTGTCTCCTACACATGATTCTAGGGAGTTAGTCAAATCAGCTTTGGAATAGGAAGTGACTACTGCTTCCTCTATCTCTTTCTCCTCTTTAGCTTGACTTTCAAACGAGCATCCTTCGGAATTGTGAAGAAGCAATTCCTGATTGAATTCATAACTCCTTCCATCCCAACTTCTTCTTCATTTGGATCTGCACTTATGGCCTCTTCATGCATCTTTGTTTCAACTTTTGTTTCCAAAAGTTCTTTCTTTGAATCTTCAACATGAGGCTTCTTAACACAAGCCAACTCACTGTTCTCCTTTGTAGAAAACAAGAGTACTTCACTAGTCTTCAAGGCTTCCACTGACATATTACATTCTTCTATAGAATGCTTGGATAAGTGCAAATTTGTGGATACCCCTTGAACTTTTGCAATGTCTTCAAAGGGATTCCAACTTTCATCTTCCTCTTCAGCTTTAGAAATCTCCTTTTTGTTCACAACAATCTTCTTCAAAAATGGTTTCAACTTATCTTCACATTGACTGAAAATTTCTTTAACTAACAAATCAGCAGTGGGAGAAATCTGCTCTTCACGTTTATAAGCATCCAAGAGAAGAGTTTGGACACTTTCAGGAAGACTATCAGCTTATTTAATTGTAGAGACCAGAACATTTATGACAGCTGCAAGCATACTCTCTTCTTGCTCATTCCAAGTCGAGGTGAAAAGATAATTAAACAAGTGATAAATCTGATTCTCCATCTCAAATTCTATCAATAAGATACAAGCACCAACTTCAGAAAATGTTTTTAAAACAGCAGCTCTTCTTGAAAACAAGCTACTACAAGTTTCATCCAAATCTTGAAAACATCCCACTATCATATTTAATATGATCTTCGTTGTTTCAACATCATAAGGCAAATGGGGATTTACAATTCTTATTATCTCCATGAAACAAGAAGAAATCAGCAACTTGGTTTCTTCATCAGGATGCCCCAACCAATAGGGCTGATTCAAAGAATTCACTGCAGAAGCTAGTGCCAACTCCATTATCTCTGAAGGTGATGGTTTCACTTGTCTCAAACATTGTTCTAACAAATGAAAAAATGTTCTCTTCATTTTCTCTTGACTGAAATTCTTTACCAAGTCTCTTTCCAGCCATAAACAGAGTCTCAGCCAACTTCATCTCTTCTTCATTAGCCATGCCTAATTGCCAACTTTTGAATACCCCAAGGAGTTGAACTAGAATATGCTTTGACTTTCGATGTAGTACCGGAGATCTCTTTCACTCTTCTGCCTAAACATGAAGCACTGATCAACAGGATGGCAGGATCTTCTGCTCTGATACCACTGAAATATTCCCCTTAACTTTTTTCCCCAAAATTAGACACACAAATCAGCAACAAGTCACTGATTAGCGTTAGCTCCAAAAGCAAATCAGCATGGAAGTAACTCTAACCAAAAATGTTCACCAAGATCCCAATGTGGGCGAGGTGATAGCATATGGTTAGAGGATCATTAGGAGTAAACTGAACTGAAATTACAATTCATCTGCTGATGCAGACATCCACAAGCAGTGGGCATACTCCACTTATTCAGTGGGTGAGATTATTATATTATCAAAGGCGGCAAGCCAACCATTTAAATCTTCACTTCCACTTATTAACGTGGGGGGAATACAGTCCACACAACCACTTATTTAGTGGGGGGAAACTTACAATTAAGAAAGATGATTATTTAAACTCAACCACTCAATCGTGGGAGTATGAAAATTTAAACTAATTGCAGCAAATAAAATAAATAGCTGTTAGTACTACTAATCAGCTTTATAATGAATTAAACAGCTGCAAATAAGAAAGATATGTTTTCAAATCAATCAATGGTTAGAGTAACACTTCCTCTAACTCTTACAATACAATAATGATATAGAAATGAAGCTCAAACCAGCATTATATCAAAAACTAACAAGTCTGATCAGAAATAGAGAATACAGAAAATCAGACCAGCAAACTATACATCAATGAAATGCACATAACTTTATCAATTTACCTCCAAACTGAGTGAAATCAATTGCAATGAACCTCTAGAGGATAGGCGCCCATGTCATGATGATGAAACGGCTTCAAAAAACAACCATTAATTTACTTGCACAATTCTCAATGCTCCCAACATGGTATGGCTCTTAGCAAGGGCGATTTTGCAAAAATAAAAATAAATACTTTGAAATAAATTATGATATTCTATGGGAAGGGGTGCCCATGTGCTAGGAATGCATATCTTCAATACCCAGAAGCAAATAAAATTCATACTAAAAGTTGTATACAAAAATCACTTTCAGCCATGATAAACCAGCAACATAAAAATTGGAAATATCTCACCAAAACTCCACAATAATGCTCAATATGTACTTTTAGATGAAGCACACTCTCAATCCACCACCTAGGGAACCATAGTTGCAGGCCCGAAGAATGGAGTAAATTTGCTAAGCTTTCCCTTAGCCGGATTCTGGATTCATTCCAACAGCGTAACTTTGCTCTTCAAAAATATGCATAATCGGCTCTTCAAACAACAACAATATATAAACTTCAATTGGCAAATGAAGCAACAAGAACTCTTCAAATTCCAAGAAGTTGAATCACTTCAACTTCCAAAAGGGATGCCACTTTTTTGTATTTTACTTTTTGAAATGATAGAATATTACTCAACCTCCTTTTCACTTTGCAACAATAAAACATTTAATAAATTATTAGATGCACAATTGACCCCCTTAATGGCCCCTCTTTTAAAACAACATGAAGTTATTACTCCTAGGTGTGGGGTACAACTGAAAAACATGAAATTTGACTAAGTATAAAAACTCAGTCCATGGAGATAACCAAAACCAATGCCAATACTGAAACTGATGGATAGCAAGATGACTTGAGTTGAGCTGCTGATGATGCTACTGCCAAATTTAGACTTACTAAAAATAGCCAACTGCTATAAATAGTAAGTTCACATCAAAACAACAGATAGCCAAACTGAACACCAACCTGCAAAGGATTGAACTATTGCTAGACAGATACTGCCAAAAGATAGACTTGCTAAAAATAGTGAATTGCTATAAATAGTAAGTTTGCACAACAACCTATGAACGCCAACTGAGCAGTATCTAAAAGAGAAAATCCTAATTTTCCACCTCAGATTAGCCTACGGATTTCCGGAAATAGGCTAAATCCAAATGAAGAGCGTATGGCCAAAATGGGGACATTACACAATGCTACACCTTGAGCTAGAAGCCTTGAACTGCAATACAGTTTTGTGCATGACCCTTATTAGGACTTGTTCAATTTAGGAACCTTAGATTAAAATGTTTGCTACCAGTCCAAAACAATGTAGTGTCATTCAATACATAGTATGGTTCACGTCCTTATGATGATAAGCATAGATGTAATGATCAAATCTTCATAAAATTTGACAAGAATATATAGAATGTGTTGTAGAGCTTATGTTCTAGATCACAACTCAAGATATGCAATTGAGAAGCAATGCGGCATGGAATACAAATGATCGTACTTGTGGTGATAGATATGAAGCTCGAACAAACAAATGCAAATGTGGTGAGATGTGGTGATACAAGATTGCTGCATTTTTTTGCAAAACAACTAGGAAACATTCAAAATACTTGTAAAACAACAAACGTTAAAAGAAAAAAATATTCTTGGTTGATACAAGATTGCTTTTGGCCAGGGATGCTCTTGCATTACTATTTGATTTTGTGCATTTTGTGCAATTTTGAGTAATTCTACTATGATATAAACTATTTTGATTTATCTTTTTAATATATATACTTGTAAACTTGGAGAAACACTAGATAAAATTTAAGACTGATTGGGGAGCTAAATATTATTAGTGCAACCTGCGTACCTTTATATTTTCTAAGTTTCTTTTGTATTCTTATCCAATAAACCAATCCAAAGCTTCTTGACCAGCCTTCAAAGATGAATGCCCCTCAATAAAAATTAGATCTATAAGGTCTTTGAAATTTTAGCATTTTACTAATATTAGATATAATAATATTGCCGACATTGAAGATGAAAACATGTGGTTGCTCTTTTTTAATTCTTGGCTCTCAAGACCACTCATCAATGGAAATAATCCATTTAGAGTTACAATCTCTTTTAGCTATTGCAGTCTTTATTTTTGTTGTATCAACAAATTATAAGGATGTTACGTACTTTATAGATGATACCAGTAGAAAAACTATTTTCAGCATTTGCTTCTTTAATTGATCTTTTCAAATTCTCATCTAAGAGGATATAGAGGACAAGGAATCTCTCCAAGTATTCTGCTGAGGAATTGTTGATCAAGATTGATGACTTTGTTAGTTAGCAATTGGCCACCCATTTCCTACAACTATTTGATTTTTCATATTTCTTTAGCACTTGCCCCTATGTTATAGGCATTTTTCCATACATAATCTTAACTATCATTCAGTTTGCCTTTGGATTGATTGAAAGAATGCCGTAATTCATGGTTCATTGTGATTTTGTTCAGAACTTTCTTTTCTTGAACAAGTATTCACCCTTCATTAGCTGAGAAGGGGATTTGACGGTACAAGACTAGGTAAGAAAAAACTTTGAAATTTGATCATTTGATTAACCTTACATATAATTAAATTGCTGGGAAAAGAACCAGAAATATGATTTGAACAATCGGTACAATTGTTCCCCTTAACTAGGAATTTATTTTAGATTTTTTGTGTATCCTGAGTCCCTGACAATCAATAATACTCTTAGAAGAGCCAGTTTTATCTTGCCAGTGATTTACAAAAGGCATGTTCATCTTATAGCTATTGAAATATTATTTACACCCAATATTTCATGGTATAACCAGGATATAACCTGCTCTTTACACTTAGGCCACGCCAGGATGTGTGTTTGTCATAATTTTAGTCATGATGCACAAGATAGGAAGCAAATGAATGCACCTCTCTTCTTCCAGATTGTCATGAGCTTGTCAATGCCAGTAATTTGTGGACATTAGCAGGATTTTATTCTGTAAAGCTGCTACTGTGGGATGCCTTTCACCCCTTGACCTGTTCTACAAGTGCCAAGTAGAATAACATAAATGTATAGCATTTAGAATCATAATTATAGCCTCATTACCAGATTCTTTGCTAAAAATGACATGCACATTCTGTATTCTAGGTAAGAAATGTCACTTTTTTTTGTTTCTTTCCTAGAGGTTTGCAAAGATAAGTCCTTTGGCATACTATTTGTAACATTCTAATTTTGAATGCTGCTGCCAGGTCAAAAAGGATAATTGCATCCTTACATGCAGGAGCAGAATATGCTAATATGCCATTTCAAAATTGTATCCTTTTGTCAGGATGTGAAGCAGGAGTATGTGCAGCTCAGCACATAGGAATGCCTTGCATTGTCATTCGGAGCAGGTAATAATTGTGTCTGTGTAGTAAATAGACGCATTGGTGTATGATAAAGTGTAGTAACTGAATAAAATATGTCTTTACACATACAATAGTTTGTATTTAATTGCACCTTAAATTTGTATAAAACTTTGAATGTGTGTGTTCTTGAACTAGCATCATATTATGTAGGCAGAACCATAGTTTGAAAACTCTTTGAGTACTCTGCAAGACTCTCCAAACTCCTAGTCTCTGAGCTGGCTGAGCCGAGTCAACCAGACTCCCAAGCTGAGTCTGGCTGAGTCTTGGAGAGTACTCAGCCAAGTCTTGCTCCAAGACACCCGAGTCTTAGGCTCGGACTCCCGAGTCCTGAGTTCATACTCTTCTAGCGCTTGAACATAATAGACATAGTGGCTGAAATTTCAAATTTTGAGAGTTTGAGGATCATATGACGTGTAATGTTTGAATTATGACAAATTGATAGTTAAATTAGGCTTATATGTTCTCTAAATGCATTTATTTCTTTTTTTTGTGTAATTATAAGGGTTTTTTTGCCAAGTCTGTGCTGAGTCCCGAATCCGAGTCAAAATTTTGGGCTGCTGAGTCCGAGTTTTCAAACTATGGGTAGAACAATCAACATAAATGCACAAAAGAGAATGCACTTCTCCACACATTTGGCGCTTGTTGACTTTCACGTGCACACCTCTTTTAGTTCTGATAGTTTTATATTCTTCAGTATTTCTATCTTGATCTATCACCAGCAATATTAGGTATGGGGGTGCCTGGTGCAATCTCTTTGAATTACTTCCTTATAAACTAAAAAGTCTGATTTAGATGCTTGTGGAATAAATTGTGTGAGTTTTGTTTGCATCAATGTTTTGGATCAGACTCAATGACCCATCATTAGGATGAAGAAGAAAGATAGGGAGTTGCTGATATACTTATTTATAAACTAAAAAGTCTGATTTATGAACATTTGGTCGTCTTCAATTTTGTAGGATATAAACTCTTGGTATCCCTGATGAGTTAGATGCTTGTGGAAGACATTGTGTGAATTTTGTTTGCATCAATGTTTTGGATCACACTCAATAACCCATCATTAGGATGAAGAAAGATAGGGAGTTGTTGACTAGGCTCAATAAGAACCTTGTGAAGTTCATGGGGAGTCTAGAAAGTAAAACCATTTTATAAAAATAGAAAATTAGAATAAAGTTGAGAGAAGGCGGTATCCCTTACAAAAGGTTAGATTTCAATCTTTGAAAACCTACTAGTGATTGAATGACAAGTTTGGACTGTAAGTTCACCATTTAGATCAGTTAAGCTTGCTTTCTGATAAGCATGAAATATCAGTGCAATTAATACTCTCTTCACTTTTCATGATGACATGATGTATTAGACTCTTTGACAAAATTTGAAAATTCAATAAGCATGCAAAATAAAATGTCATTTCAATGTTTACCATTATTTTAGAATCTAGACGTTACCGGAAGCATAGATCTCTCCTGAATTTGAATGTAAAATATGGTAAGACTATATTTTGCATTCCAGATGTTGAATCTTCCTGCCTTGGAAAATGCAACAAAGAACATACAAGTAGCCAGCACAATACAACTTTGCTCTCTTGTATCATTACATTAAGATTGTTGGAATATATATCCTAGCCATTGCAAACCAAGCAAGTTCAATGATTTGGGAAACAATGATATGACTAGATCCATTGACTAGCCCACTATGACTCTCAAAGGGTGACTAATCCATAATTGGCTACAAAACTCTGCTTTTGTAAAGTCAATTGTTTTTTTTGGGGGTAGTATTATGGAGATCTATAATGGGTTCCCAGCCCAAAACACAAGCAAAAGATAACATAACTATAAAAGGTAGACAAACAAAGGCCTCCTTGTGAGGGCATAGCAAGCAAAAGCATCATTCAAAAACTAAGGACAAAACTAACAACAAAACCACAAAAGAAAACAACATCAAAACCCTAAAAATCAAGGAATGGCTAAAACCCCTGATCAGCCAACCCCACTAACTTCATTCACCTCATCCACTTGATTGAAAGCCCAACTAATCCAACTAGTAATCAGCCAAATACACTAAGTAAATGATATTGTAATCAGCAAAAATAAATAATTGTCAGATGTAATCAGGAAGTAGTTCCCGACAGTTGGAGTATAGTTGTCAATGGTTGGCAGTTCTCAGCAATCGTCAACTAGTCTATATATGCTATGTTTGCATACTCCATCGGGGATCACATTCATTTTGTATCCTATGATTATTGCATATTCGATGAATAAAGGAATACGCAACATATTCTCTAAGCATTGTTGTGAGTGATTGATATATTTTATTATTGTTGTTATGTATTTCTGTTTACTCTTTGTTAATCGTTCAATTAGCATTACCAAGTAAACATTTGGCATCGTTGCCATACGAACTTGGAAAAACGCAACTCACAGAAAGGAATCATGGCGATGTAAATGGGACAGCTAGCCGAAGAACCTGTGCAAGCACATGACTAAAGGGAAGACGAGTTGACAAAAGACTTGGTAAACCTGTTGGACATTTTGCTAAAAGAACACGTGTGGAGGGAAGCTCTTAGGAGAGAGGTCCCTCAAGTCACCATCTGGGGCAACCTAACCGCCAACCCAGAGGTTGATCGTCTTCTCGACAGACTGCCAAGACTTATTGCACGTCACTTCATCATTTTGCGGGATCTTTGGGATAAGAGAGACTAGGAACAACGTAGGCAAGGGATACTATAGTGGTAAGAAGAACGAAACAAAAGGGAAGAAGAAGAATGTGATACTAACCATTGACGTACGCCAAAGAATTAATGCCCTTAATCTTGAATAAAAACGTGAAATTAATACAAAGTGGTCATGAACCAATCGACCAAAAAATAAAATCCTTAAGAATAAAAGAACAAAGAGAACTGCATGACGACTGAGGGGTGAAGTTGAAGAAGGCAAAGGGTTTCTAAGGGAAATCCTGAGCCCACCCAAGAGTAGAAGTCGAAGCGCAAGCAAAAGTTGTAGTCGGGAGAAAAAAAAAAACTTTCAAGACAAGGGAATGTGCAAGGGGAGATAGGATAGAAATATCTCAACACTTACCACTTCTGGACAAAACACACACTAATTGTGTTGATCAAGCTAGGGAACGATCTGTACCATCAATGTCAAACGAAGGGGAAAGTGTCGAAGAAAACATTGCTAAAGAACTATACAAACCATCATTGTCGGACAAAGAAGGTTCACCATCGAGTGAAGGAGAAGGCAAGGAGGGAACCACCAACTCGACTGACGAAAAACAAATCATACTAATAAAACCAGTTGTAGGGGAAGTCAAAGAGAACCTACCAACAGTCTGACAAAGACCATATGCCAAATAGAAGACTAGTGCTGATTTTGAGCATGTTGGAGGTTGTCCTTCAAGGATTTCATTATGTCTTGATTCTACTACAATAAATCCTTAGCTTGAGGCACTCTACTATCACCAAACAATAAGTCAATGAAGCTAGGAGCTTCATACCCATATAAAGTCATAAATAGAGACATCTCAATAGACATGTGATAAGTAGAATTCTAGAAATACTCACCCAAATGTAGCCATCTTACCCAAGCTTTTTGCTTCCCTCAAGCATAATTTTTGAAGTAACCCTCCACCCACTTATTGACTGTCTTTGTTTGTCCATTAGTTTGTGGGTGATAACTAATGCTAGGAGTGAGTTCAATCCCACTCAATCTAAATAATTCTTGCCAAAACAAGCTTAGGAACTTGTCCTTATCACTCACAATGTTCTTTGACATTTAATGCAACCTGAACATTTCTCTAAAGAACTCCTCAGCAACCTGGATTGTTGTAAACACTGCAGAAATAGCAAAGAAGATGTGCAAATTTTGTCAATCTGTCAACAACATATATACAATCCCTTCCTTGCAGTTTTGGAAGCCTAGTAATAAAGTCCATTGAAATACTTTCTCATTTTTTATTGGGAATTGACAAGGGCTGGAACAAGTCAGCAGAGGAAGTGTGTTCATTTTTGTTTTGTTGACACACTTGACACTCTTTAATATACTTAAGGATTTCCTCTTTCCATGTTAATCTTTCCCAGATCTGCCTATAAGTCTTGAAAAATCCTTGGCGACAAGTCATAGGGGCATCATGGAAAGTGTTCAAAATCTTTGCTTTGAGTCCTAATTCGGGCACTAGGAAGATCCTGTCCTTGTAGAGAATCAATTCATTCACCACTTATATCTTTCATCTTGCAAAGTACCATCCAAAACACTAGTGGCAAAGGAGCTTTTTGCATATTCCACAAAAAATTGTTCCTTCCAATTAGGATCTCCATCATGGAACTCAAATGTGGCCTTCTTGATAAAGCATCAACCACAACGTTCTTCTTCCCTTTGACATATTCAATGTTAAAATTGTAAGCGTAGCTTACTAACACATTTTTGTTGTCTATCATTGAGATCTTTTTGATTAAGGAAATACTTGAGACTATTATTATAAGTTTTAACGATGAACTTGCTACCAACCAAATATTGTTTGTACTTTGCTAATGCATGCATAATGGAAAGCATTTCCTCATAATAAATGGAATAACTCTTTTCACCTCCTCTCAATTTTTTGCTTTCAAAAGCAATAGGATGCTTATTTTGCATTAGAACAATACCTATTCAATCTCTTCGCATATCACACTCAAGGTTGAAGGGCTTGGAGAAATCGGGTATGGCCAAAACAGGACATGTGCTCATGATTTGCTTGAATTGATTAAAAGATTTATGTGCTGCATTAGACCTTACAAATGCCCCCTTTTTGGTGAGATTAGTAAGAGGGGCAGCCAACTGTGAAAAACCCATCACAAATCTTTTGTAGAAGCCACAAAGACCAAAGAAACCCTTCAACTAAGTGAGATTCTTTGGTGGAGTCCAATCCAAAATGGCCTTGATCTTTTCTTGGTCAACACTAACACCCTTTGAATTGATCACATGACCAAGGTACAAGAGTTTTGTCATACCAAAGTTGCACTTGGACTACTTTGTAAACAAAGATTCGGCCTCAAGTATGCTCAAAACCTCATCCAAATGCCTTATGTGCTTGTAATGTCCCCTTTTTCATGCGCATCGGAGTTTGAGGGATTACCCTATCATTTGACCCTCGTAGACTAGTGTTGTGGATAAGAGGGTCCGGTTTGGGTGTTAATGAGCTCTTCAGGTGGCAGTTGACAATGTTTTCCTCTCCAGGTTGTTGGTATATTTTGAGGCTAAGTTATCTAGGGGTTTCTGGCTTCATTTGTATGTGCTTACTATTTATAGTACGTCATTGTGTTGATAGAAGCCAACCTTACTATTTTTAGTAAGGCATCCGATTGGGCAGAGTGTGCAGTGGGTAAGTTGATGGTGAGGTCAAAATTGAAGAATGACAATTATTTATGGAGTTTAATTATTATTAAAGTAAAGCTTTAATATTAATTAATTAATTAATTAAAGTGCACATCATTAAAGCTATTTGACTTTATTATTAAAAGTCATTTAATATTATTAAGTCAAGTTATTAAGGTGTATAAATTAATGACTTGAGTTGACTTTATATTAAAGGGGGTCATTAATGATATTTAAGTCAAAATATAAAGGAGTGAATATCGTGTGACTTTATTGACCTTGCTTTAAAAGGATTATTTTAAGTTATAAATTCAATTCACTAAAAGCATGGATTTGGGTGCCCACTTAAGAGGTTATAAAAGAATTATTAAAAGTAAATACATTTAATGATATTTAAATGATTAAAAGGCCTCTTGGAGAAATCGACCCATTTGGAGGAAGTATAAAAAGGTTTTGAAAAGCAAATGAATTCATTTTTTTGATCATTCAACACTTGTCCATTTTGAAGAAGCTTTGGCTTTGGAGAGAAACCTAGGGTTTCGTTGTAAATTCATCTTAGATAATGTGGCCTCTCTTTGATTGTGCTATCTACAAGTGAGAAGATCACCCAAGGGTTGCAGATATCAGTGGCTTCACACGGAGGTTGTATTTGTGCTTCATTGGAGAAGAAATTCGGAAGTTTACAAGGGGTTTTGAAGGTTAATCATTTGCAAATCAGAAGTTTTGTTAGCTGCTACAATGGAGTGAACAGTGCCACGCTACAGTACGCACGCTACAGTAATTGCTATAGTACTCATGAACAGTAATATCTATGAAATCTGCAATTTAGTGCCATGAAAGAGATTATATTCAGAATTTTATAAGGGTTAAGGAGCTAATTATCAGATTATTGCGAGATCATTCATTGGAGACTATTTGTTTGCTGTTAGAGTGTCATCAATCAGCACGTGGAAGTCTGGAGGCCAATCATTTGCCTTTGGGAGAGTGCGTAGGCCCTTGCTTAGTGGTATGAGACATCTATCTGCCATCGTGGAAGTCTCGAAGTGTGGCATTTGGACTTGCACATTGCTATTATGTGAATTACAGCCTTGTACGCAGCACTCAGATATATTCGTGGTCTTACTTAAGCCTCATGTGGGAGTCCAGAGCTTATATGTGCCCCACTGTGAATGTGTGGGAGCTTACTTCTGCCAGGCGTGGTCCTAATTGGAGGTTAAAGGTGTTTCTCATAATACTGTATACATTTCAAACCCTCTTCTTTCTCCAGGTTTGGGTACTCTGTCATTCAATGCTTATCAATGTAAACCCATGTTCAGAAAATCATAACTTGGTAATCTTGTTAGCTGGAGTTGAATTCTGAGTGTATAAATCTGTAAATCAGAATTATACAGTCTGTCCTTCTGAGAGTGCAATTGTAAGTGGGTTTAGTCTGAAGAATCATTTACGTATCATTCTCTCTAGCCTTCAATCTGTATATGTGTAGGACTGTATTGTTAACAGCTGATAGTTACATTGTGTTATCGGATATTTGTGAAGAGTTGTTTTGGCAAACTGATTTACAGAGTTAAATATATATTCTCCTTGTGTCACCTTGTTATAGTATATGCAAAGTTTGATGAAATGGCACATCAATTAAGAGAAAACAAACGAAACAAAACAAAATTTTGAAGAGAAAAGAATTTTTTTTAAAACAAGTTAGGTGCTAGCGAGTGTCCACTTGGAGTGGGACACTACAGTGGTCCTCCCAAGTCTTGCTAAAAATCAGGATATCATTAAAAAATATCAAAACAAACTTCCTGAGCTGCCTATTGAACACTTGATTCATACAAGACTAGAATGTTGCAAGAGCATTGGTTAAGCCAAAAGGAATAACCAAGAACTCATAATGCCCAAAGTGGCATCTGAAATCTTTCTTCTCCATGTCCTCCTCATGAACCCTTATCAGATGATAACCATATCTCAAATCTATCTTTGAGAAGTAGACAACACCTTGTAGCTCATCAATCATCAGAATAGGGCATCAATTCTTGATAGTCTTCTTGTTTAGAGCCCTATAATCTATGCACATGCGCATAGTTTGGTCCTTCTTTACCAACACAACACAAGATGCAAAGGGGCATGTGCTTGGATGAATGTGACCCATCTCCAAAAGCTCTTTGATAGATTTCTCAATCTCATCCTTATGTCTCTTGGGATGCTGATAGGGGGTGGTCATGATGAGTTTGGCTCCCTCTTCCAGTTCTATTACATGCTCAATCCCCCTTTCAAAAGGCTTTCTAGGTGGTATGCCATTGAACACCTTGGTTTGCTTGGTTAGCAAAGCTTGCACATCAATAACACACTCTGCTACCCGCTCAACTTGATCATGGTGAATCAACCTCTCCATCTGCATGTAGGTGACAGCACATGGGCCTCCATTGGACATTTCTCTCAAAACCGCTTTCTTTCCTTTTGATTGGAACTTCAACTCCATAGTTCACAAGTTCAGGGTGATCTCTCCCAACAATCGTAGCCACTAGATACCAAGGATGCATTTGTATCACCAATGCTTACCACATAGAAGTCATCTTTACCTTATAACTACCCAATTGAAGGCTCATTTGAGGTATTCTCCTTATGCATGTGAGAGTAAACCAATCCGCTACCATGACTTTGAAGCCTTCAAAGTCTTCAGTAGTGAGTCCTCTACGAGCAATCACTCCATCAATGAAATTATGTGTAGCTCCAGTGTCGATGAGAGCAATGATTCACCACCCACATAGAACTCTATGGACTTTGAAAGACTCATTCTGCTGGAAACTAGAAAGTTGGGCAAGGGTGCCTTCATTTTCTTTCCCCTCTTCGGACTCTTCTGATGTCTCCTCTTCATTTTTCTCTAAATCAGATTGTTGTTCTGATTTTTCTATTGCAGATTCATCAATTGAATACATTTCTAGTTGATGAACTTTTCCCTTTTTGAAGCACTTATGGCATGGAGCCTATGGTTCTTTGCAAATAAAACATAATTTCTTCCTCCTTGGCTCATTTCGAAGGTCATCATCCATTTTTTATGGGAGCTTTTTGGTCTGATTTGAATCTTTATGAAAATATTCTTGTCCTCCTTGTGCTAGAAGGTCCTTAATTGAAATTTGCTCCTTGGAGAAGCAAGCTCCATACTCCTTGCCTTCCTTATAGCTTCCTGGAGAGTTAGTGGGTCAAAAATTTAACCCATCCTCTAAGCGGCTCCATCAGCGCTTTACTAAAAAGGACTACAAGTCTTCTCTGTGATGTTGGGAACCATGATCGAGAATCTTTGAAATTCAGCAATGTAGACATCAGCAATGCCATGTTGTCTCAAATGTGCAAGTTCTCTATATTGCATCTTAGGGTTCTTATCAAATCTATCGATGAGCTTGTTTGTGAACACATCGTATGTGATAATTAGATTGTGGCCCAGTGTCACCAAGCCATGGTACCACCACTCATGCACTGATCCATCCAAATGCAGCGTGGAAAACTTAACTGCATCCTCCTCTAGCATGGGTCTTAGAGACAGATAATCATCCACCTTTTGATTCCAAATGCGAGTTGTGCACTTGTCACTTCCATCAAAATGTGACAGTCACCCTCCCAAGGGCTTGTTGATAGTCCCTTTGCATTATAGGACCTCGATTCTCAAATCTTCTGCCACCTCTCTTCTTCTTATGGTTCACGAACTTCTCTAATGTCAAAATGTCACAAATCTCTAGAGAAAGAATGACATATTCCACATAGCTAGCCCTCACTTCATTTGCTATCAGAATTTGGGTTTTTGGAACAACTTCAGCCTCCTCCCTACAAATAAAAGTAGGTTGGAGTGGTCTAGGAATAGACCCAGAAGCTGCTCCAATAGTGTGACCATTGTCACTTTGATGGTTGTTGATGTTAGAACCACTAGTTTCACCATTCTGAATCAAAGGCGCTTGAGGTATGTTCTGATTCATTTTGGCCAACATTTGCAACATGTCAAGCATGGCATCAAACTTTCTTTCAGCTCTGACATTCAGACTGTCTAGTGGGGTTGTTCCCTTATCTCTTTTTGGCATGTTTCCTGCTGAAACCTCACTACCAATTGTAGGATTTTGAAGTGCAACTAGAGCCTATGAAAATGTGTCTTCTATTGGACTTTGTGGCAGCTGATATGGTTGTCTTCTTTGCTCTATGTTGTAGTATCTTAATTCTTTTCCACTCATACAAGAAACAACTGTAAGATAGGGTTAGATACACAAGCTTGCAAGATCACCAACTCTGATACCACTGTAATGTCCACCCCTCAATTTATTTTTAAATGTTGCAACTGGAAATGAGATTACAACGTAGTATTCATTCCACTTTTTGATCACCCAATTCCCGTGATGGGCAAGGTGAGAGCATACAGTGTTAGGATTACAAACCAATTGGAAATCATCTGCTAAAAAGGAAAGGCACTAGGCGTCAAGTCGTCCAAACCACTTAATTAGCAAGGATGCAACATGTAAGACAAAAAAGTAAACATTCACTTATTCAATGGGAATACAATGACACAATAACAATTGGGCACATCCACTTGCAGTGGGAAAGCTTATATAACTGGAATGAACAACAAGCTCCTTCCACTTGTCTAGTGGTGGGCGATTACGAGAACCCGCTTGTTCAATGGGAAACCTCAACAAATAAACCAAACCAACTCACTAGCAGTACTACCATCCAATGTTACAATGAAAATGCTTAGAACGATAAACCTTTGGCGGTATGACCTTTCGAAGGGTTACAAGATTAGTTCATAAGCAACATAAACCAGCAATATAAGCATCTCTAAAAACTAGCAAATCAAAATCATTGAAATATGCAGCTCAAAACCTCGAAGTTACAATATCAAAACACATCAAATGTAACCATGATGGAGAGCAGCAATTGAAACTCAAATCTACACAATGGTGATTCCTAAAATGAAACCACACCAGTCTAGTTAGAGATTATCTTCCAAATCCAAAACCAAACATCTAAGAGGGTTTTCATCCTCTAAAGATGATGGAAGAACTCACAAATTCAATCTGACAGCATAACAACATCAATCTACAACATCCCCAAATTGAGCCCCTACACCTCCTTAAATAGCTTGGAAGATGAAATGAATTCGACCTTGGTTGTTACAACCACCGAATCGTGTAAAACTTGTCAAAGTGCAATAGCAAGTCGAGACTCTGCAAAGTGTAGTTGCAAGGAAAAAACCCCCACATGCAGTTGCAAGGGAAAAACCCACATAGCTAGTTCAATAAGAAATCTCACTTCATGTTTAGTAGGTTGACAAAACTCTACAAACGTACATGGTGACATCATCATCCCACTAGAGTCGGCTTATGTCGTGCTAACGTCATCAACAAAACTATTCATCTAAATTAGTTGAATAAACTTGCCAATGTTCAATTCACTTGATTTTATGGAGAATAACAATTGAAACTCAAATCTACACAATGGTGATTCCTAAAATGAAACCACACCAGTCTAGTTAGGGATTATCTTCCAAATCCGAAACCGAACATCTAGAGAGGGTTTTCATCCTCTAAAGATGATGGAGGAACTCGCAAGTTGAATTTGATAGCATAACAACATCAATCTACAACATCCCCAAATTGATCCCCTACACCTCAAATAGCTTGGAAGATGAAATGAATTCGACCTTGGCTGTTACAACCACCAAATCGTGCAAAACTTGTCGAAGTGCAATAGCAAGTTAGGAGTTCGCAAAGTGCAGTTGCAAGGAAGAAACCCGCAAATGCAATTGCAAGGGAAACACTTGCATAGCTTGTTCAACAAGAAATCTCACTTCAAGTTTAATAGGCCAACAAAACTCTGGAAATGTACATGGTGACCTCATCATCCTGCTAGAGTCTGCTTATGTCATGTTGACATCATCAACTAAACTATTCATTCAAATTAGTTGAATAAACTTGCCAATGTTTAGTTCACTTGATTTTACGCGCAAGTTGAAATGACCATTAAGGGCCCACAAACTTCCAATGTTCAATTCACTTGACCACAAGTTACTCGCAAGTCAGTAGGATGTGAATTTTCCACAAGAATGTCAAGTTACTCTGTCATTTGAAAGTTTTACACAATACAACCAGCACTTAATCAACTGAGTTAGCGTTAGCATCAAACTGAAATCTGGAATTGGAATGGAAACTACTCAACGTCAAGAATGTGCACTCAAGATCCCACTGAGGGCGAGGTGCTAACATATGACGGAGTCTAGAAAATTGAAATTATAAACTGATAGGCGGATAACCAGCCATAGAAAACATTTCCACGCTACCACCAAACAGTGGGGGGAAAAATTACAATTAAGAACAATTCATTCGCTGCGGCGGGCATCCACAGAGTTGTGGGGATTCACCACTATGAAGTGGGTATAAGAGTGTTACAAACAGATTGTCCACACTGGCGGTAAACCATCCAGGGGTAATTTAATGTTAAAACAGAAAGTAAATTGCAGAAATGAAAGAATGGTTGGATTAGTAATGCTTAATCTCAACCTTACAAATAAAACTCTGCAAATTACTAAGTACAATTGATAAGGAATGAACCTTAGATATAAGTATGAACTTTTACAATGATATAACACTCAAATACTGAAGTATATGCCAAAAAACTGGAAATTGCAACAATCTGATATAAAAATCAGAATTCTGGAAATTTAACCAGCAAACTGTGAAATCATGAAATGCTCATAAGTTGATCAATTTACCTCCGAATGATGTGAAATCAATTGCAGGTGTTCTCTAGAGGATAGACGCCCAAGACAAAGTCCAGAAACCACGACCAAAGGCTCCCAATTATTTAGCACGAATTCCAATGCATCACCAAATGGTACGGCCTCCTTAGTAAATCGATTTTACAAGATAAAATCAGCAACTTGAAATTAAATTCTGATTTTTTGAGGAAGGTGGCGCCTTAAGTCAACAAATGGATTGCCCAAGTACCCAGAACGAAATAAAATTCACTCCAAAAGATATGAACAAAAATCAGCTTCAGCTGTAGCAAAACCAGGAAATTCAAAACTGTAGAATACTCCAAAATTCTTCAATCTTTGATGCTCAATCTGCTAGTCTGATGTGAGAAGCAGCAATGTTCCAACTAGGTGTTGTATTTCAAACACGAAATTGGGAAAGGGCTAGGAGGTGGCATCCTCGAAGCAACAGCAAAATGTCCATAGTCATTTTGACAGCATAACAGTAAGGTAAACAATGGATACCAAATGCTGGAACAATGTCTTCATTTTATAAAAACTGAGAAACTCATCATCTTCCAAGCAGTACGCCAAGAGACACCTTTTTGAATTCTTCTTATTTTTGAAATTTCATAAAATATAACTCCTCATAAAAGTGGCGTCCACTTTCCTCCAAGCATAAGTTCAAAAAATAAAATATTAATATCTCCTTATGACAAGGGCGTACCCTTCATGACCCCTTTTTAAAACAACTTACAAGTTATATCCTTAGGCCAAGGGGTGGTCAACTGAAAAATATAACACTTATGCCTTTAATCAATAAATTTCATCAATTAAGGCTTGAGAGGAAAATATTGAAACAACAAATAACATGCTCAACTGAAGTGATGATTGAAGACAACCAACTGCATACTGCCACAACTAGCATTTACTAAAAATAGTAAATAAAATGAAATGCCACAAAACTCCAAGCCAAGAAACCCTAATTTCACCTCATTCCAGTCTACGGGTTCCGGAATAGACTGATGAATTGCAAATGCTGATCACTGATGAGAAGGGGACATTACAGTCCGCCCTCCTCGAAATTGCTTGTCCTCAAGCAACTGCAAAGATGGATGCAACAAAATCTGTTCACCTTCCCACGTAGCATCTTCAATAGGTAAATTCCTCCATCTAACCAAATATTCTTTGATTGTCCTTCTCAAAGAACGTTCTCTAGTATCAAGGATTTCTTCTGGAATCAACACTAACTGACCTTCCTCATCCAATGGAGGTAATTCTGATGTAGCCACCACATTGTGTCCAATTGCCTTCTTGAGGCGAGACACATGAAAAACATTATGTATTTTGCTTTCAGCTGGAAGTTCCAACTCATAAGCAACTTCACCAATCCTTTTAGTGATTTTGAAAGGGCCATAAAAGCGTGGCTTCAACTTTTCTGCACCACTCTTCTTGAGAGAAGATTGTCTATATGGCTGAAGCCTCAAATAGACCATGTCCCCAACTTCAAAAGACCTTTCAACACGCTGCTGATCAGCGTATAACTTCTGCTGATTTTGAGCTTGTTGCAGATTTTCCTTAAGAGATTTCAAGATGTCTTGGCTTTGTTGTAACATATCTATTAAAATAATATCTTTCTATTTTTGACGTTAATGATCATCTCATTGATGTTTCTAACTTCGTCCTTTGTAAACGATTGTTTCTTTTAGAAACATCGTATTTTGTAATCTATTTAAGGAACATTCGTTCCTCTGATTAATGCACAACACAACATCGATTCTGTAACATGGTATCAGAGCAGGAATCTATTTTCGAAAAATTTTCAATAAAAATTGTTACGGAATTTTTCTGAATATTGAAAATTTTTATTTTTTTCGAAATTATTTTTCTCCTGGTCCTGAGGAGATTTGAGGGTTTCTGATTTACGATTTTCGTGAGTTTTCACTCATTGAAAAATCGCAACTCTCTAGCCGCGGATTTGCATATAAGAGGCAAAAATCATGGAGGGTTTCTGAAAATTTCGTGGCTCTTTGTTTGAAAAAATAAAAAATTCTAATTCCAAACTCTTCTAAATGTAATCCTTGTTTTTTGAGCTCAAGCATTTCGGTTTTGGCCGCGCGTTTCTTCTTCGCAAATTTTCGTGGACATTTTTCATGGTCGCGTCTTTCGCAAAAATCGCGTTTGTGTTGGCCGCGTTTTAAGCAAACCTACGCGCGTTTTTTTACTGGCTTTTGGCGCGATTTTAAGCTCTTTAAGTCGCGTTTTTTTTTCGTGATCTCTCTTGGCACACGCGCGTTTTTTCTGTAAACGCGTTTTTGATGGCGCGACCCTGATTTTTTACGAAATTTCTGGCCCGGGGTTTCCTCTAGCGTCCATTTTTGCTTTCACCAGGTCGTTTTTGACCTCTCAGATCCGCGTCTAGGGTTTTCGCAACTGGGTACGAAGATTTTCAGAATTTTCTGCAACTTTTTTGTGCATCCATGGCGGCTAGGGTTTCTGCCAAGTTCGTCTAGGGTTTTTACCCTCTGTTCCAAGGCGAAAATTATTTTTCATTGCAGATTCCTTCTGGGTTTTCGCGATCTCAAATGGGTCGGTCGCAGATTTTTCTGGGCGTCTCGAAGTTCGTGTCTCGAAATTTGTGCCTCAGTTTCAAGTCGGATAAATTTTTTGATTGCAGATTCTTGGTGGGTTTTTCGAGAACTCAACTGGGTTGGTCTCAGATTTTTCTGGGTGCTTCGTTTTCTGTGCCTCGATTTTTGTGCAGCTTTGTTTTGGCGGCTAGGGTTCCAGACCCTCTGTTTTGAAGCCGACAATCGATGTTCTGGGTTTTTAAATATTTTTTGTCCCGTAAAAGAAAAAAAAATCTGTCTTCTGGGTTCCGGGAGGGTTTATAATTTTGTCCTCAAAAATTACGAGTTTTTCTCCTGTATACCCTTGTCAGGGTTTCTGTCATTCAGGAGGGCTCTCTGGTTTTTACCGTTTTTTCCGAAAAAACGATGATTTGTAATCTTGGGTTTGGCGATTTTTTCCTCAAAAATCGTGGTTTGGTGCAGTCCGTTTTTTGGTCGCAGCTAGGGCGAACATCTGCACATCTGGCTTCTTGCAGTCTGTTCTGGGGCGTCATGCTCATCTGCAGAAGATTGGAGGGTTTGCTGATTTTTCCTCAAAATCATAGCAGCTGTTCTCGGTATGTCTCTGGTTACAGGGAGGGACAGTTTTCCAACTTCAGGTTGGACGGTTGGTGTTGTTATTTCCAGAAGTTCTGCAGTTTCTGGGAGGGTTGGTGGCAGACTCCTCTCAAGTGGCAGAGTCAGTGGCAGGCTCTTGTTTTTTGTTGCAGCAACGTTCTGAGAAGAAGGGGGCACCCTTCTCTGTTATCTCGGTAGTTAGAATGATGACCATTAAGGGAGGGTATTAAAATAATATCTTTCTATTTTTGACGTTAATGATCATCTCATTGATGTTTCTAACTTCGTCCTTTGTAAACGATTGTTTCTTTTAGAAACATCGTATTTTGTAATTTATTTAAGGAACATTCGTTCCTCCTGATTAATGCACAACACAACATCGATTCTGTAATAATATCCAATGCTTGTGGGGCTCTACTATCACCAAACACTAAATCAACAAAGTTAGTAGCCTCATAACCATAAAGAGCCTTAAAAGGAGACATCTTAATTGACATGTGATAAGAAGAGTTGTAACAATACTCTCCTAAATGAAGCCATTTAATCCAAGCTCGCTGCTGTCCTGAAACATAGTTCCTTAGGTAGCCCTCTAACCACTTGTTAACAATTTCTGATTGCCCATCTGTTTGTGGGTGATAACTTGTGCTTGGAGTAAGCACTGTCCCACTCAATCTGAAGATCTCCTGCCAAAAAACACTTAGGAACTTGCTGTCCCTATCACTGACAATTGTTTTAGGTAACCCATGCAAACGGAAAACCTCTCTGAAAAACAACTCAGCCACTTGAGCTGCTGTAAATGAAGTGGTAACAGCAAAGAAATGAGCAAATTTCGTTAGTCTATCAACCACAACAAAAATACAATCACGTCCTTGCACCTTGGGCAACCCCGTGATAAAGTCCATGGCAATACTTTCCCACTTCTGATTTGGAATGGGCAAAGGCTGAAGTAGACCAGCTGGATAAGAGTGTTCATTTTTATTTCTTTGACAAATAGGACACTCTCTAATGTAGTTCAAGACTTCTTCTTTCAACCCTTTCCAAGTGAATCTTTCACGAATCTGCTTATAAGTCTTGAAAATCCCTTGATGACCAGCAAGGGGAACATCATGAAAAGATTGTAGAATCTTCTTTTTAAGCTTAGATTCTTGTACTAAAAAGATTCTATCTTTATAATAAATTAACCCATCAACCAACTTATACCTTTCATCAACCAAATGACCTTCTAACAAGCTGGTTGCAAACTGATTTTTAACATAATCAGCAGCAATTAACTCCTTCCAATCTGCTGATAACTCACAAAGTGACTGTAAATGAGGCCTTCTTGAAAGAGCATCAGCCACTATATTATTTTTTCCTTTGACATATTCAATGTCAAAGTCATATGCTTGGAGCTTACTTACCCACTTTTGCTGCCTTTCATTCAAATCCTTTTGGCGCATAAAATGTTTAAGACTGTTGTGGTCAGTCTTAACAACAAATTTACTTCCCACCAAGTATTGACGGAATTTAGACAAAGCATGCATGATAGCAAGCATCTCTTTGTCATAGATAGAGTAAGTTTTTTCTGCCCCTCTCAACTTTCGGCTCTCGAAGACAATAGGGTGTTTGTCTTGCATTAGGACAGCTCCAACACCTTCTCCTGAAGCATCACATTGTAACTCAAAAGGTTTTGAAAAATCCGGAAGTGCCAACACTGGACACGAACTCATGATTTGTTTGAACTTATCAAAAACCTCTTGTGCTTGCTTAGTCCAAAGGAAAGCTCCTTTCTTTGTAAGATCTGTGAGAGGTGCTGCTTGATGTGAATATCCTTTCACAAATCTTCTATAGAATCCACATAACCCTAAAAACCCTCTCAAATGAGAAATAGTCTTTGGAGTTGGCCAATCAAGAATGGCCCTTATCTTTTCTGGATCCACTTTCACACCCCTTGAACTGATAATGTGGCCAAGATATAAAAGTTCTGTCAACCCAAATTCACACTTTGATTCTTTGGCGAACAAACATTCCGCCTCTAAAATACTAAGCACTTCTTCCAAATGCTTAAGGTGCTCTTCCCATGACTTACTGAATATGAGAATATCGTCGAAGAAGACGAGCACAAACTTCCTCAACTGCTGTCTAAAAATCTTGTTCATACAAGATTGAAATGTGGCTGGAGCATTTGTCAAACCAAAAGGCATGACAAGAAATTCAAAATGCCCAAAATGGCATCTAAATGCTGTCTTCTCTATATCCAGCCTCCCTCATTCTGATTTGGTGATAGCCTGAACGAAGATCAATCTTTGAGAAGAACATTGCCCCATGGAGCTCATCAATAAGCTCATCAATCCTAGGGATAGGATATCTATTCTTGATGGTTTTCTGATTCAATGCGCGATAGTCAACACACATACGCATTGTGCCATCTTTCTTTTTGACCAGCACTACTGCAGATGCAAAAGGACTTTTGCTTGGTCTAATGAAACCACTTTCCAACAATTCCTTGATGGCTTTTTCAATTTCATCTTTCTGCCTCTTTGGATAGCGGTAAGGTGTAGTCATGACCGGTTTTGCTCCTTCTTCTAACTCAATCACATGCTCAGAACCTCTTTCAGGAGGTCTTCCAGGAGGTAGGCTTCCAAAGACTTTGCTCTTCTTTGAAAGTAAGGCTTGAATATCAGGATGATATTGCCTTTTCTCCTCTACCGGATCAGCTGGTAGAACCATACATTCAGCAGCCCATTCAACCTGATCATGGCGGATCAGCCTTTCCATCCTCTTCAAAGACACAATTCGAGGGCCTCCATTTGACATCCCTCTTAGAACAACCTTCCTTCCATTAGACTGAAATTTCAACTCCATAGTTTGCAAATTCAATGTGATCTCTCCAAGAGATCGCAGCCATTGTATGCCCAACACAACATCAGTGTCTCCAATTCCCACCACATAAAAATCATCTTTAATCTCATGATTCCCCAATTGCAAGGAAAGATTAGGAATCTTCCTTGTGCAAGACATAGTAAAACCATCAGCAACCATTACCTTGAAACCATCAAAGTCTTCAGTCTTCAAACCTTTTCTAGCAACTAGTCCTTCATCAATAAAATTGTGAGTTGCTCCGGTATCAATTAGAGCAACTATCCTTTGTGAATTTACAACTCCATGAACCCTAAAAGATTCATTTTTTTGAAAACTAGATAGTTGTGCGAAAGCACTACCATCTCCCACCTCTTCGGACTTGTCTTCTGGAACTTCTTCACCTTCACTACTTGCTGATTCGTATTGCTGATCAGACGAATCAGATTCTGATCCATAATCAGAATAGCCCTCCATTCGATTTGCTTTGCCTCTTCCATAGCAACGGTGACCCTTAACCCAAGGATCACGGCAAGTGTAACAAACTCCATCCTTTCTAAGCTGTTCTTTGAGCTCTTCGGACAGCCTTGGTGGAAACTTCTTGGGCAGATTTGAAGAAGGCTTTTTATCTTTCTTATGGCTGAATGGTTTTGAGTGAAACTTAGGCCTTGGGGCTGCCAACTCCATGCTCCTAGCTTTCTTGATAGCTTCATCTAATGTTGGTGGATCAAATGCTTTGACCCAACCCTTCAAAGGCTCCATTAAACCTTCAGCAAAAAGAACCACAAGTCTTCTTTCAGTAATGTTAGGCACCATTACTGACAACCTCTGAAAATCAGCCACATAGCTTTCTAAAGATCCTTGCTGTTTCAATTGTGCCAATTCTCTAAATCTCAATTCTGGATCTTTGGTGTCAAATCTTTCAATCAACTTATTGGTAAACTCTCCATATGTGCGAACTAGGTTATGGCCAAGAGTGACCAAACCGTGAGTCCACCATTCATGAGCTATCCCATCTAAATGCAGAGTAGCAAATTTGATAGCATCTTCTTCTGGCATAGGTCTAAGAGAGAGGTAGTTATCTAACTTTTGTACCCATGATCTGGCGGTACACTTATTACTACCATCAAAATGTTCCATAGTGATCTTTCCCAATGCCTGGTAGAAATCATTTCTAGGTGTTGTAGGAGGACGTTGATCATTCCTTCCACCATTTCTCCGACTCCTTTGATTCATGTATTGATCAAAGGTCCAAGTACCCCTCAAGTCAAGAGGTAAAGAAACGTACTCCATGTAAGCTTGACGAGCATCATCAGCAAAGTTTGGAGTAGCCTCAACTGGTTGTTGCTCTTCCCTTGGTGTGAAAACGGGAAAAAGGGGTCTAGAGGATGACCCACTATGAATTGTAGTATGCTGACCCACAATTCTGTCTCTAGTATTCACCTCAGGACTGCCACTATTATTATTTCCATTAACCCCACTGCTTTCTCCACTTGAGTTATTTTGGGGCTGAATGATATTCTGAGCTGCTTGCTGGTCCAATTTGGACAATAATCGGGACATCATGTCTATCATCCCATCAAACTTCTTCTCCACTCTATCCTTCTCTTCATTATCTCTCCTTACAGAATCTGACATTATTACAACTGTGTGATCAACCACTTCCACTGAATTCTCTGAACCTTCCACTGTTTTACCAAGATCTCTTAGGACTTCTGAGAAGGTATCTGCCTCTGGAACGGCCGGAAACTGATGCTGATTTCTAGCCTGACTTCTGGTGTATGGCCTAATGTCTCTTTCACTCATCAGTTAACCAACTGCAATTTGCCACAGGATGGCAGGGTCTTCTGCTCTGATACCACTGAAATATGCTAACCAAATTTTTTTTGAAAGTTTTTTTACTACTACTACAACCAGCACTTAATCAACCGGGAAGTTAGCTGCTTAGCATCAAACTGGAAATTCGGAATTGAATGTCCACTAACGCCAAGAATGCACTCAAGATCCCACCGGTGGGCTTAGGTGCTAACATATGACGGAGTCTAGAAAAATTGAAATTATAAAATCGACAGGCGGATAACCAGCCATAGAAAACATTTCCTCGCTACCACCAACCAGTGGGGGGAAAAATTACAATTAAGCACAATTCATCCGCTGCGGCGGGCATCCACAGAGCTGTGGGGATTCACCACTATGAAGTGGGTATAAGAGTGTTACAAACAGATTGTCCACACTGGCGGTAAACCATCC
>VDFB02334609.1:0-26953 GCA_007258455.2 Sequoia sempervirens | reverse complement strand
GGATTGGTGCATGTGGCGGGTTTCCCTCCGGCGGTCCAGTGTTATGAGCTTATCTTAGAATGTGCTAGACAGTATGACTTTGATACATAGATGGTGGTCAGCACTGAAGGGAGGGTCTTGGCGAACTTCAGTCCAGCCTCCATTGCACGAGCCTTCAGCATGCCGGATCTTCCTTCGGTCTGTGCATTGAACATTGACACTGCCAGGACTTATTATGAGAATGAGCCAATCAAGGCTCAGCAGATGATCAACTCATGGCTGGAGAAGCCAAAATCTCACCATTCGAAGTTGCCCAAACAACTGCACAGGGTAAAATTCAGGTCAGATGTCTATGATGCCATTACATTGCTGAGCAGGGTGGCAGGATTGAGAAGTGCAGGAGTATTAGAGAGTTGGATGGTCCATGTGATCACCAAGATTAGTCAAGGCACGAACTATCACTGGGCAGGGCTCATCAGTGCTGAGATTGACAAACAACTGAGAAATGTCCTGGAGGCAAAGAAATTCACTATGTCTTCTTACATTATGTATGTGCTGGCCATTTCCTATCCCTACAAAGGTTTGACTCTGAGGGGAACCATTGGGCAGGACATAATCTATGAGGTTTATCCGGAGCTGCATTTGGGGCATAAGGATTACAGGAGGACCAATGATGCATTCACAATGCATATTACCCGGACACTTCAGAATGCAGAGCATATCAGATTATCTGATGGAGCAAAAGGACTAATCAAGAACTACGGAGCATGGTTTATCCAGTTCCCTACATTCACTTACCTCTGGATTGATGGATGCCCAGTTGCCCCTTACAGGTTGCCTCAGTATCCCACTGACCATATTGTGCTGCTGGAAGTTGTACGACAAATCTGTGAGTTTGATGCAGTGGTGAAGAGGGAAAAGCATAAGACTGGTTTTGGAGGAGACTTCCCTCTTGGGATTGGCATAGGAGAGATGTGCCCGTCCATCCAATCGGCTCACACCGCAGGTGAGGAGCTGGCGGCCTATGGATTCTCTTTCCATTCTAAGAGAACGAACTTTGATGTAACTGGAGAGGCCCAGAAGAGGGCTACCCGGGAGTTTAGGCACAAGGAGGACTTAGAAGACTACTGGGTCAATATCAAGGATGACCTCGATGCAAGGAAGAAAAGGTATTCCAGGCTGCCTGTGGAGGCAATTAGACAATATAATGTTAAGCTGATTCCGGATCAGCTTGATGATGACGGGAAATTGGTTCAAGACCATGTTTATGAGGCTATAAAGGATAGGTCAGTCAGTGATATCGATTGGAATGAGGCCGAGGTGACAGAGTTAGAAGATCTGATGGCTTCTGTGATGAAATTCACCCTTTCTTGGGTAAGGCACAAAATCTGGGAGTTGGAGAATGCGAAAGTAACTTGCACCTTCGACTTGATGGGGAATCTCAACCCCATGTCAACTTCCGAGGAGTCCGGGGAAGAGGACCCCAAAGGGAAATCAGCAAAAACGTCACCCTTCAAGATTAAAGTCAGAGGTCCTAAGGGAGCTGAACCTGTAACGAAGAGGAAGCCAATAGGCAAGCGCAGGTGGAAGACCCTGACAATCAGCAAGTCCTCTGATGAGGAGGAAACGGAGAAGGCTGAAGAAGAGGATGCTCCTCCACCACCTAAGAAGACAAGAACTATAAGGACGGCGAGGAGGAAAGATCAGACTGCTTCGAAAGATGAACCTCCAATTGTAGATGTAGAGAGTTCAGGGGGTGAGAAAACAAAGGTCTATACCAGGAAATCAAGAACTCCTTCTCCCAAGGATGCTGCACAACCGAAAGATTCTTCCCCAACGTTACCAGTTGAAGAGCAGGATAAGTCTGTTTCTCCTCCGCCAAGTGCACTTGAACTGGAGAATCTGGATGAGCAAGAAATTGGCGAGGAGGCGGGACCGTTCAAGGAAGGAACACTGTTCAGTGAAGCGGTTGCGCTTGAGGTAGAAACAGAAGAGAGACACACTTCTCCGCTGGTGCAATACGAGGATTCCCCAGAGAGTGATAGAGGCCGCGGATCATCTGAGCCGGAGGAAAGCATCCCTGCTAGGACTCCATCACCGGTGTTTCCAGAATTAGGAATTGGGGAGGTTGACCAAGCTAAGCAGATTCCGGAGAAGGAAGATGACAAAGTAACAACTGAGGCCGAGGTGACAGCCGCAGAGGAAGAGAAAGTGACAGAGGATCCGGAAGAAACAAGAGCAGAAGGAATCCGGACTGACCCTGTAGCTCCGGACTGGTTGGAGAAGGAGCTTGCCAGGAAGAAACAGGTGATTGTTGAGGACACTCCATTAGACTGGGATGAAATGCTGTCTCAGATTGGCAAAGGGAAGAAGAAGAAAGCCGCTAAGGTGATTTCCCGGGTGGAAAGGGATGAAACGAATAACAGGGTAGTTCACATTGCTACCCCTGCCGCGGATAAAACAAGAGATGATGTTACAGGCCAGGACTATAATGTCCAAACTATTAACCTTGGGCTGGCCTCCCTGGAGCAGGATATTGAGGAGTTTGAGGGGTCTAGTGCCGTTATTGTTGATAGATTAAAAAAGGAGACTCAGTCCAAACGAGAGTTGAAAAGGGAGAATGAAAGATTGAGGAAGAGTTTGGAAGAGGTGATGAAGCCTCTGCAGTCTCTCCACCCCTCTTCCTCTACTACTCCGGGTTTTCTGCCTAAGGAGACAATCTCCGGGATTGAAAAGATGAAGGCCTCCGCTCAAGCTGCTACTGATTGGCTGATGGATGTCCAGACGAAAGGGGATAATGCTATCAAAGGGATCTTGTCTGTGGGGAAAGATGCGGTCCGGGGAAAAGAATTGTTAGAACACATCTTGTCTTAGGATAAAGATAACATAGACCTCCTGCTGCAGAAATCGAAGACTATTCTGGGACATGGCAAGGATCAATTGGCTAAAGATGGAATCCTTCCTTCCTCCAGGCTGGATGAACCGTGGGAGTGGTTTGAGGCATTGCAGGTCAGGCAGGGGGGTCTGAAGGAAGATACAAAAACGAAGGAAGTCCATTGATGGCGACCTTACAGCAGTTTATGACGGATGCATTGCCTTCTTTGAGGTGATGACAGGGAGGAAGAAGATAGCCCCCAAATATTTGAGCCTCGAGCAATTGAAGGAGTGGTGGCATGAGATTTATGCCCCGGATTCTGATGGAGCTGTCACCAGCCACTTACTTGATGATGCAGCTGCATACTTGGCGGTGATAGACAGGTACATGGCCCACAGAGAGGACTGGAACGGAATTGTTGAGCGGTCCAAGGAGGGAATAGATTCTATTAAATGCCGACTCAGGGTCTTACCATTGCCACCTATTGCTGAGTTGGATAGAATATTCTCGAAGGTCCAAGGGACGTCAGTGCAGGAGAAAGACAAAGGGAGTGGCAGTTAATGCTCTTTTCGAGATTTGTGCTTCCCTATTACCATAGGGCATGCATTGGACCGGACTTCCTTGGGGACTGTGCCTTGGCCGACTTGGATGATGGCATTAAATGTGTGCCTTAGTTTGTTTCCTTGGCCAACCTGTTTTGGCGGTTTTATTATTTTGTAAAATGTTTGGCTGGGCCGACATGTCTTGGGGGGGAATTTGCTATAAATAGGCATTCTTGCCTCATTGTAAGGGTTAGACATTGGTTAGCTAAGCAGTAATAGAGATAAGCAAGAGCAATAGTTAGAATTTCTTAGTCTTTCTTGAAGCAAATACTGTATTAAAACAGCTGAATTGTTGCAGATTTTGGTGATTAATACAATTGGAGATATTGTGGTTTTCCTGGTGGAACCCTTTGTGTTATTTCATCTTGCATGGTTCTTGTTGTTCCATCTTTTAAATTGCTTGAAGATTTATGGTTTAGTATTCAGAAATAAATTAGTTTTTTTTAGTTTGATAAGTGATGTTTATGATTTCATATTTGGAAATGTTTGTAGCTATCTTTGGTCTATACTCCTGCAAGAATTCATCTCATCAGAGGGCGTCGCAAGCCAACTCTGGACCGTGAGTATTCAATGTGCTTAAGTTCGATTGTAGATGGCTGTCTATGATTTGAAAAATCTGAATTCCTCTGCAGATTGCACTGTTTGTAAGATTGCATTGTAATAATAAGAACTGGTTATTTGAGATAGGTCCATTCCAGATATATGTTATTTACATTGTTTATCCTCTCAGTAGTTTAGATCTTATCACTTCCTTGCATCCCTATCTTTTGCTGTTTCTTTATTATTTGGCTAGATTTAGGATTTAAGATCATCTGATAAATTGAAAGATCCAGTTTGCTTGTAGTAAGGTCCCTTTGTGATTACCAGCATTTTCACATAATTATTTGAGTTGTTCTATGTAATCGCTATGACCTAACACTGGTAGAGACCTTGGGGTGATTTCTGCTGATTTATGGCTGGGAAATAACCTTTCAAGAGAGAAGCAGAAATATTGCATTTTGTCCTGAAAGTTGTTGGCTGCAGCAGAAACACTATCAACAACCTTCTCAAATTCATGGGAGCCCATTTCCTCCAGGGGCTCCGAACTGCTCCAGACTAAGAATATTTTACCTGATTTTCATCTTCACTTTTGAATCGTTATTCCATACTTTTAGCTCGATCTGGATTTGCCGAAGAACGACAAGTCAGATGCTCTGACGAAGACAGCCGTTGCGGAGTTGATTGAATTCTGGAGAGATTGAGCACATTTGCAAACCCTTATTATTGAGTTAGGCCCCTCAAAAAGTTGGGCGCGCCTGGGCACCAGGGGCACTGAATGTTCCCAGAGTTAGAAAAATTTTTGATATTTTCATAATTTTCACTTTGTCTCCTGTTTGAAACTGCCTTGATCTCGAATTCTGGGGACTGGATGATCCGTTGACTCACTGCCGGACTTGCTGCGGAGCTGGGAGGATTCTGAACAAATTTGTCTGAGAGAAGAAACCCTAATTCTTGCATCTGATGCCCTAAAAAGATGGGCGCCCTTCTTCACCTGGGGCGCCCAAGTCAAGCAGACTTAGTCAAAATCTGGTAAATTTCACCTTCCTTCTTCATTCAACATGCATGTTCATCATTTCGTCTTTTGTTCGATGCTTGATCATTGAATCTGACACCTGGCAGCTAACTGACCTCCATTGATGACCTCAGAGCTCCTGATATGCTTCTGAAAAAGTAGAATGGACCTAGTAGGGCAAAACTGATTATTTTGAGATTCTGACTGCACCAACCTGATATGGACGTATTTTGAACCAATCAAAATCAGTTTGGACCCTGGCGGAAACTTTCTATTTTTAGAAAATTTTGCTAGTATCTGTTTCGAAAGAAACCCAGAAAAGTTACTATTTTTAGGAAATTTCTAAAAATAGCAGCTTTCCTAAAATTTAGGGATGAAAAACTGAGATCTGGGTTTTGTAGGTTAAGCTGCTTTGAGCATACCCAGATCGTCATATTTTGAAAATTTTGCACTTTAACCCCTCATGCAAGACATGCACACCCAAATTTTGACCTTTTTGACTGATTTAACAAGACTTTTACTCATTTCTTCAAAATGTCTAAGTGTAACAAAAATTTTAATTTTGGGGTACAACAACAGACTTAGCCAAAATTTCAATTTAGACTCAAAAGATGGGCGCATCCCCGGAAAGACAGACGAAACTGAGAGAGATAGCAGAAAACCAACCAAAAACCAAGCCAAAAGACCCGAATGGAGCAAAGGTCACAACAACATTGAAACATGAAAGCCTGTGTTTTTCATTGATTCAAAAGAGAGGAAGTAGTCCGGAGATAACAAAGAGTGAAGATCTACCACAGAAAGAAGTTGCAAAATTGTTGATAGAGTATGAAGATATCATATCAAAGAATGTACTAGAGGGACTCCCACCTATCTAAAGTATAAGTCACCACATAGATCTTATACTTGAAGCGAGTTTTCCAAACAAAACAGCCCAGAAAATGACATCGATAGAGAATACAGAATTGAACTGGCAAATTCAAGACTTTTTAAGGAAAGGATTGATCAGATAAAGTTTGAGCCCATGTGCGGTACTTGTTGTACTTGCACCAAAGAAAGATGGAGAGTGGAGAATGTGTACTAATTCAAGAGCAATCAATAAGATCACTATCAAGTATAGATTTCCATTGCCAAAGATGGATGACATTATGGATTGTTTGAGTGGAGTAAGATATTTTACAAAGATTGATCTCAAGAGTGGATACCATCAGATCAAAATCAAAGGAGATGAATGGAAGATTGCATTTAAGACTAATGAAGGATTGTATGAGTGGTTAGTGATGCCTTTTGGATTGACCAATGCACTAAGCACTTTCATGAGATTGATGAATGAGGTATTGAAGAAATTTTTGGGTAAATTTGTCATTGTTTACTTGGATGATATTATGATTTTCAGTAAGACTAGAGAGGAGCATTTGTGGCACATCCGACAAGTATTACAGAGGTTGAGAGAATAGAGGTTGTTGATTAATGTCAAGAAATGTAGTTTCATGAAGATAGAGTTTGTATACCTTGGATTTGTTATTTTTGTTGAAGGATTGAAGATGGATTTGGAGAAAGTGAAAGCAATTTTAGATTGGCCTACACCGGTAAACATTGGAGAAGTCAGATCATTCCATGGATTAGCTAGTTTCTACCAGAAGTTTTTCAAGAGTTTTAGTAGTGTTTGTAACTCCATGACAAAGACAATGAGGGGAGACAAGGACTTTAAGTGAACATCTGGAGCAAAAATGAGTTTTGAACTGTTGAAGTGAAAGGTGATAGAGCAGCCAGTGTTAGCATTACCGTATTTTGACAAAGTATTTCAAGTTGATTGTGATGCAAGTGGAAATGCAATTGGAGCAGTGTTGAGTCAAGAAGGAAGACCTATAGGCTATTTCAATGAGAAGTTGAATGCTGCCAAAATAAGATACTTAGTTTATGATTAGGAATTCTATGCATAATTAAAGCCTTGAAGAAGTGGAGACATTATTTGTTGCCTAAAGAGTTTGTGTTGTATATAGATCATCAAGCTTTGCAGTACCTAAACAGCCAAGGAAAGTTGAATCAAAGACATATGAGATGGGTTGAGTTCTTATAGTGTTATTCATTTGTGTTGAAGCATAGAAGTGGCAAGTCAAAGAAAGTTGCAGATGCATTGAGCCGAAGGAGAAATTTATTGAAAGAGATGAGAGTAAAAGTGTTGGGATTTGAAGAATTGAAACATATGTATGAAGAGGATACAGATTTTTGGGAAGCATGGAAAGCATGTAAGGAACCAGTAGTGACAGACTAGAGCCAATTGTTGGATTATTTCATTCAGGAAGGAATGTTATTCAAAGGAAATCAGTTGTGTATACCAAGAATTCAATGAGGGAGAATTTGGTCAAGGAAAAGCATAGTGGAGGATTAGTAGGACATTTTGGAGTGGACAAGACAGTTGCTTTGGTAAGTGAACATTATTTTTGTCCGTAGATATATAAGGATGTGAGGAAGTATGTTCAAAGTTGCAAAATTTGTCAAGTTGCAAAAGGGAGTAGTCAGAATACTGGATTATACAAACCTTTGACAGTACCAGAAAGACCTTGGGAAGATTTGAGCATGGATTTCATATTGAGATTATTGAGAACACAGAGAGGTTATGATTCTATTATGGTAATAGTGGACAGATTTTCTAAAATGGCACATTTTATTCCTTGTAAGAAGACTAATGATGTTGTGCATGTTACCGACCTATTTTTCAAAGAGATTGTGAGATTGCATGGATTACCTAAGAGCATAGTTTCAGACAAAGACACCAAATTCATTTGATACTTTTGGAGGACATTGTGGAAGAAGATGAAGACAGATTTGAAGTTCAGTTCAGTATATCACCCACAGACGGATGGATAGACAGAGGTAGTGAACAAAAGTTTGGGCAATTTGTTGAGATGTTTGGTTGGAGATAAGGTAGGAAGTTGGGATATAGTTGTAATGTCCCCTGTCCTAATTTTCCCTAGAAATCATCTATTGATCACAAATTTCGACAAACTAGGGTTAGGGCTTTTTCCTTATCCAATGAGTAGCTCTTTATTGGTGGAATCTTGAGTGAAACCTGCATTCACCACATGAACAATATTTCCACACATGCACATATTTGTTAGCATTAGCATCATGGCATCACATTTATAGCTTCATCACAAATGCAACTATTATGAACTAGGAGTAACATGGATGGATTTTCCCAAAGCCATTTGCAAGCCCAAGAGGTTGTGTACCACAACTCTCCTTGCTAGTGACTTGTACCTGCTTTCTCCACCCATGTCACAACCTCAAAAGACACTTCACCTACTGGAGGAAGCTAGTGGAGCTTATAGTGGTCTAGGCCTACCACCCCTCCATGGCCCTTCCCTTCTTTGGTCCGGGTAGACTTGAGTGGGACCTCCACCCATCCATGGCCTATCCCTGCCTTCGGACAGGGCAGATCTTAACTGGACTCTCCACTCATCCATGGGCCCTCCTTGCATTGGGAATAGACAGATCTTAAGCGAGGTCTCTAGGCACCACTTTCTCAGGCCCTTCCTCCTAAGCAAGTTTTCAAACACACAATGCCTACTGGAGGAAGCTAGCGGAGCTTATAGTGGTCTAGGCGTACCACCCCTCCATGGCCCTTCCCTTCTTTGGTCAAGGCGGACTTGAGTGGGATCTCCACCCATCCATGGCCTATCCCTGCCTTCGGACAAGGCAGATCTTAAGTGGACTCTCCACTCATCCATGGCCCCTCCTTGCATTGGGAATAGGTGGATCTTAAGTGAGGTCTCTAGGCACCACTTTCTCAAGTCCTTCCTCCTAAGCAAGTTTTCAAACACACAATGCCTACTGGAGGAAGCCAACAGAGCTTATAGTGGTCTAGGCCTACCACTCCTCCATGGCCCTTCCCTTCTTTGGTCCGGGCAGACTTGAGTGGGACCTCCACCCATCCATGGCCTATCCATGCCTTCGGACAAGGCAGATCTTAAGTGGACTCTCCACTCATCCATGGCCCCTCCTTGCATTGGGAATAGGCGGATCTTAAGTGAGGTCTTTAGGCACCATTTTTGCAGGCCCTTCCTCCTGAGCAGGTTTTCAAACACATAGATTCAAACACTCAGATTTATCTTAGGCATTAATATTCAGTAGTATCCATACATGTTATGGCACTCTCAAGAACAACATCTAGATCCATGCCTACAATAATAATGCATATTAATACTAGAAATGTTATGCAGATCTCTTACCTTCATTCTCTATCGATTTGTTCTTCACACTTAGAAGATATCGTTAGTGTAGATCAAGCAAATAAAAATCTATTATTTGTATTCATATTAAAGAACCATGCCTACTTATAAGGCTCAATAATTGCTGCAGTCATCATTATTGTATAATCACAAATAATATATGTATATCTTCTATATAAACATATACATATTACTATTTCTAGTATGGTTCCCATTTACAATGATTACTTTGGCATACATATATATGTATACAATTATAAATAGATATCCAATAACATATTAGCACTAATATCATTATTGACTCATTATTTAAATCCATATTTATTCATTCAATATCTTCTTTACTAATGCATCCAACTTATTATTGTTTTATTTCCTAAAGCATTGACTAAGTACCTTTTCCCCAAACCTTAATATTCATTTAAACTGATTATTTATATTATACTTACACGATCCCTGCTGATCTGCAGAGTTCTCCTTTATTTCCTTCCAGCCACGTAATGTAGAAGACTTTCTTCTTT
Organism: Sequoia sempervirens; assembly: GCA_007258455.2. Taxonomy (NCBI): domain Eukaryota; kingdom Viridiplantae; phylum Streptophyta; class Pinopsida; order Cupressales; family Cupressaceae; genus Sequoia; species Sequoia sempervirens. The sequence goes on along the minus strand of VDFB02334609.1, from coordinate 17,192 downwards.
CAGCCATCTATGATAAAGATTTATTTTCCCCTATTCCCTATTCTTCAAACTCTATTTATATCTTTGTCTTTATGAAGAGAGAGACATCCTTTGGCAAATAGACGTGACTCTTTGTTTAAACATTACTTTATTTTAAGTGCTGCTACTTCAATACTAATTGCTGCCATAGCCTTCTTATAAGTTATAACCGATAGTCATTGCTTTTCATGCCTCTTAGAATTTGTTAGTTTAAACTACAATGAATCGCTACCTTTTTTCTAACTGTAGGTTGTAATATGTATTATAATGATCAATGTTGTTTGATAGGAATCGGTTCCTTTAGGATTCCGATTCCTTGTATTTGCTGCTGATATCTTTTATTTAAATATTTCAGGTTTAATATATTTTATATTGTTTCTTTATGAATGTTATTTCTATTACTATGATATTTATAATTAGTAGTTATATCTATTATGATAATTATATTATAATTATAATATTATCTAGGATAAATATAATTATAATAATAATATTTAGATTGCAATTGCCTATATTTATATTATGATATTTCTTGGATTTTGTTATTTGTATTTTAATATTTCATATTTTAACACTAAAATATAATAGCATTAAATTGCAAATATGTATTTTGTTATTTTTATTATTTTTATTTATCTGCATTTCAATGTGTTACCATTTTGGGGACATGACAATAGTCTTACCACAGGCAGAGTTTGCATACAATAATTTAGAGAATCAGAGTACAAGGAAGACACCATTTTAGATTGTTACTGGAGTAAATCCTAGAGGAGTTGTAAAGTTAAAAGACATCAGTATGGAGAGTAAAAGGAGTGCGGAAGCAGAAGAGTTTGCAGATTTCATGGAGACATTGCATAATTAGGTCAGGAAGCATTTAGAAGACATGAATGATAAGTATAAGGACAAGGTACATGAACACCAAAGACATAAGGAATTTGTTGTTGGAGACGAAGTGATGGTATATTTGAGGAAGGAGAGATTTCAAATTGGTACATACAATAAGTTGAAGATGAGGAAGTTTGGACCATGTAAGATACTTAGGAAGTTTGATTTTGGAAATGCATATGAAGTAGAGCTACTGGAGACATTGGGCATATCACCTATTTTCAATATTGCAGACATATATGAATTTTATGAGGGGCAGTCGAGTGGTAATAGTGACGAAATAGATTTGAAGGAGCAATTACCACATCAGGAACCGAAGGAGATTGAGTAGATTTTGGATACCAGAACCAAAAGAAGCACTAGGAATAAGCAATACAAAGAATATCTTGTGAAGTGGAGAGGCAAATCAGTGGAGGATTCATCATGGATTTCTCAAGCTAAGGTGAACTGTCTTGGTTTTCCTCTTAGTTTTCCTGTCTTGGTGAACTGTCTTGGTTTTCCTCTTAGCCCTAGAAAGTGAGGGACTCACTTTTCTTCCAATCTTAGGTGTCTGATGCAAGAGCATCCTTGGTTGTAAAGCAATCTTGTATCAACCAAAAACAATTCTTTTCTTGCATTACATTTAGTAGCAGTTTTAGTAGTTCATTCTGCATTTTACCACATCGTTGTTTCTTAGCTCGTAGAGCAGGATATAGCATCTACACATCAACATCTATCACATATCCAAATTTCACGTCATTTGCAGTTGTTTGTTGAAAGTTATCACTCTCAGAATTTCACTTTGTTTACTAGCCAAAGCATTTAGGGCTGACCTGGTCCAAATTTCTTAGTGTGGACCTATTCCAGATCATGTGGAGCCTAATTGAACATCATACAAGCATCTTGGGTTCGTTGGGACCTATCTTGAAGATTCACAAGTTAACTCATCTCGCGTGGAGCTAATTCTTCATATCTTGAGTCTGACATTCATATTTGATCATCCATCAGGTTATTGATCCTTGTGGCTGACACAGACCTATGTTGGAGCTTGAGAAGCATATTTATAAACATTGTAATCCGTTGTAGATCAATAGTTTTAGGATAAGATTCAAATTCATTACATTTTCACATAAGCCCTTCGGGGGCATGTAATAAGGCCTGTTGGCTAGTTATGTTGTTGAAGCCCTTGTAATTTGCCCTCGTGGCCAATGTGCATGTAAGAATTCCATATTAATGAAGATTCATGTTCGCATATCAATTTTTTGTGTTGTTTCTGTTGTGTTGACTCATTGCTGTGCGGTTCAAACTATTCCTTCTGGAACCCTCCTACCATGACTACACTAACTAGTGCCTACAAAATCTATTGGACTTGAAGCTAAAACCTTTTGAGAGAGAAAAATATCTTGGTCTTATGGCAATGGAGTTAGATTTTGAAGAAAAATATCAATTGCTTACATGAGACTCTATTTCTTTAGCATATATTTTCTGAACAATTTGGGCTGAACTTCTATTTGTTCTTGTGCAGATTCTTTGAACAACCCTCCAAATGAAGAAAAGAAGAAGCTTGATTCATCATCTTCTCTAGCATATCTAATTTCTTTGTGCTCAATAAAAAGGGTTGAAACACAATTTTTTTCTTCAAATGTTGATGTGATCTCATTTCCTTAAAAGAACATATCACATATTTGAGTATCAATAAGTTCTTCCATTAACAATCCTTCTTTAGTCTCAGAATTTGAGCAAAGTAGATACTATTGTTCTCTTTGTGGTTCTTGAATGTGAACACATGTCTGCATTCAATATATCATTATGCAAATTATCCCTTACCTTATCAGGTTTGTATTCAATATATCCCATCACAAAGTCATCTGCAAGTTCATCCAACAAGTGTTGAGGATCACTCAAAGACCCTTGATTAGCATTTGAGGCTGCCAGTATTTGTTTGAGCCATTGCATTCTTGAGCAATGTGTTCCATCATGTTTATCTATTCCACAAAAAATGTAGTTTTGCAAGATGAGGAAGATGGTTTTGCTAGTAGCTTTGTTAAAGTAGGAAAATGAGGCTTGTTGCTATTATAATTATTGAAAAAACCATTTTCTTTGGATTCAATGGATATTGCCAAAGTGGTGAAACACTCAAGGGAAGTTGTTTCTTTATATATGCCACATTGTTTACCACTCTTTGCAACAGGGGGTTAGCTGATTTTGTACTAGCTGCATGATTGAATATTTCTAAATTCTTCCCAAGGAGATAATATGATCATATGAATATTTCTGAATTTTTCCTAAAGTGATCATATGGTATCAATTGCATGTTCTTGAGCATCTTTCAATTCAATAGCATGGCTAATCTTGAGAAAGAAAGCAATATCTGGGATAAAGCATTTATGGATCAACTTAGAAGAATATCAAAAGATGGCTTTAGAGTGTTTGTGGTTCTAACAACTAGACGATTGAATCTTGCAACAAACTTCTTCACAAGATCGCTAAAATATTTTTGGGAACTTCAGAGTTGAGCAAACAAAATGGGTTGAAGCCACAAGAAACTTCTCATGCATAATATTCCAAACAGTGATAGAACTAGCAACAAGATGATGAAACCAATCAGCTATTGTGCCTTGTAATGTTTCCACAAACAAGCAAATTGCAACATCTTTATGTAGCACATTCAAAATCTCACATGCAGTGGTGAAGGCTGAAATTTGTTCTTCAAGATGTTGCTTCTCATCATCACAAAACTTTGGAAAATTCTTTCTTGATATAAGGGGAAGGACATGATGAGCTGTCAATGCCAATGAACTGATTTGATTTCCCACACCAAAAATGGAGGTGGGAAATTATTATTTGTAACGACCCGACCCTTCGGTAGAGTAAAATTTTCCATAATTTACATCCTACGAGTAAGTAAACATGTTAACATGACATTGCAATAAATTTTTTTCCTTTTCTTTATTGATAAAACATGAACCAGTTGCCAATAAAAATTCCATTTCAATATAACTACACAAGTACATGAAACAAGAATACATACCTCAACTAACTTAGCTCCAATGAGCTTTAAAACAAATAGTAGTAAGAAGGTCCAGGATTCTTTTCCTTTCAAATCTTGGTATATCGGCCACTTGCTGAGGAGGAGAAACATCACTCGGGCATTTATTCGCCAACCACGGACTTATTATGCGGTCCCTTGCACATCCATTATTCAATAGATGGCCCTCCCTTCATCGAAGAGATTGGTAGGGTATCCTTTAACGATTACCAACTAAGCATAGTGTTGTGTCCTACACAACTAGAACCTTGCTATTTCACAATCTCGAACTAGTACAAGGATCACAATGAACTGGCAATTTAGTCTCAACTATCTCACACCTAAGTGGATGTCGTACGTTTCACTACTTTGGCCAAAGTATTCTCATTCAGTACTTCGAATGAAGGTTATCTATCATATACACTACTCAGGGCTGATTTGACTTAAGGCTATCTTACACTACGCGTTGGTTATGTCCTTCAATGGATATTCAGTCATCTTAGACTACCTACTATAAACTATCTACTTAGAAATGAATCAATGTACAAGTGTCTTGTTTCATAACTCCTAATTAGGAAATCTTTATCCTAACAGTGTTTAGCTTATCTCAGTTAACCTAATAACTTAAGCTTAAGACCTTTACTTGTTTCTTCCTTATTTCGAACCTAATAGATAATAACTACTTCATCGTATTCTCCATATATGGAGATCATACAAAACATGCAATATTCATTCTTAATGCATATAAATCCTTCCTTTTTATCTTTTTCCATTATTTCCCTTTAATGCAAGATAAGTAAACTAATTCCTTAAGTTCTTTTCACACATAATCCCATTTTACCCATTCCCTTTTCCAATGAATCCCTTACACAATTTTCCCTTCTATCCATTGCTTGTAGATGTTCATCAAAATAGTTCTATCCTATTAGAACTACGGAAAACAGCAATCACAGGACCAAAAAGAAACCAATACTCAAATAAAAGTTATATACTAAAGAAGATTCATGCCTGATTTTAAGCTTCTCCTTCCAAAATTGTTCTTCCAGTCCTTCCTTCAAACAAGCTTCTAGAATTTCAGTCTGAAAATGGCTTCTTTGTGAAAGTATTTCACTCTATAGTGAACTCCTAAGTCTCTTCTCTCAAATGTGCTTCCACCACTAAATTTTAACTCAACTATGACTCACAATAACCTCACTCTCAGCTCAAAATGGGATAATCACAGTAACTGGTAATTGTTGGTAAATTTCACTATATTTTCAACTTAGCAATACAAAAAATACAAGTAATACAATGAAATGAATATGGGAGCTCAATGAAAATGATAAACTCGGATTGCACAATGTGATGATACAAAGAATGGCAAGGCATCTATATATAGGCCCAAAATGCAACGAATTCCACTAATGGAGGCATGTGGACTGACAACAAAGTGCCCAAAAATAGTCAAAATGATACTTGGCGGGTTTCTAAACCCTGAATCATCAAAAATAAGAGTGAATCGACCTTATTTGAGCCAGCAATTCAAGACTTTTTCAACTCAAAAAGAAGAAATGCCACTTACAGGAAAAAGACTAGTTTTGGCGCTCAAGAGGGAATGAATCACCTTATTGCGAATTGGTCAAGACACATCTTGCAACACTTCATTCCCTTCAGCTGTGTCACCCTCTTTCTAGCTCTTTGAATTTTTCTTCCAAAAATCCATGCATTTCATTTCCACGCCATTTCACGGGAATGAACTTCCTCAGAAATATTTTGCTCTCTTTCAAATGTTTCCTTCAAATATTTCAATTTCACTTTAGCTTATGTTTTTAAAACAAAAAGGCTCAATTCACTTTATTGAGATTTATATTTTCTCAATAGTCAAGAGATCAAATTATTTCTCCATAGTCCACTTTTTAATATTTACTCTAAGTAAAAGATTTAAATCTTTTAATTTTTCACTTTAGAGATTTATAATATTAAAATATAATCCCTTTATATATTTTATTACATAAATATTATTATAGTCCTAAATATATTAAATACCTAAGTATATATATATTTTGATATAACTATAACAACATTATATATAATTTCATATATATTTATATATTTAACAATTATATAAAAATATCGTGAGCCAGTCAACAACCTGCTATATAAATATATATACATTTTTACGTAAAGTCATCAGGGAATAATAATATTATATTATTAATATCCACGAATAATAGGTAGCATGTGTATACACATATATACTCACATATACCTCAGTGTACATACTATATACTTGTATATACACACCCACTTAACCTATTCACTTATGTCCATTCACGTTATCCTCACAATGATCATAATACTGTAAGTCTGATAAACAAACAATCATCACTCACAAGCACAAAGAAGTAAACTAGACTCCTAAAGCCTATGGATGACTTATCAAGACCAACTTATCTGACTTAGCTTACTCAGTCTAAGGAATGTGTGTGTGTATGCTCAAATGGTTCTCGTTACTGTTTACCCAACCAAGCTCCTCTCCTGAGTGATATTTCTCCTCTGCTTGGAGGAATGGTCCTCATACTTGCATCCACCGTCATGAACTCATGACAATCAAATGTTCACAACAATAGCAGTTTATATAAACTTCACAAGATATATCAACATGATTCATAATGCATACCATGAATAACATTAATTGAAACAGCATCAAATGAATCAACATCAAGTGAGATAACTTTCATATTGAAAACATGGTACAAGCATCATTAATTCATCTCCAAAATTCACACTATATTCACATTTACCCTATCTATTAACGATAAATAGTAACTTCACAATTTGGGATGTAACATTATTGTTGTTGCAGTCATTGCTTGATGTGCTTCTTCTAAAGCTGAAAATATATCAATAAGCTCTAGAAGTATGAATTAACACCTATTTGTGTTGAAATGTTATTTAACTCCTTTGCACCTGACTTGAATGATGCAATGTATAAGGTAATAGGCTTATGTCATTCCCCAATAGGGTTGTTATCGATTTCAGTTTGAGACAAACTTGTTTTCACACTACAAAGAGTGCACTATAGAGTGTTGATGGTGGATTTCAAAGTTGAAATCTTGCAAACGTGAGTAGAGGCAGACTCCCTCATGTAAGAAAAATGAATTCCAACCTCAAAACATGAAGCAACTATAGTCATAGGTGTGTACTTGTCCAAACAAAAACAAACATTCCATATCAAAATTGGCAAATGCCTACATTAGTGTGCTCTTGACAAGGTCAAAATCAATCTTACACTCTAATGTTGTGAATTCATAGCATGCAAGCATGTGGCTACTAGTATGAACTCAAAGTTGGATTTGCAAAGTTTGTATTTGTATGTTATAGGGAGGCAACTAGTAGGATGACCAATAGGGAGCTGTTAGAAGAATGCACAACCATGCAGGGAGATGTACTAAACAAGAATTTGCATTCCTTTCATCTTTGAAACTTGTCCTTCCACTATTTGTGCAAATCTTTATAGTGTAGAACAAAATTTGATTTGAAATTTGTTTTGTGCTTTGTTTAATGCATGTCAATGTGTGCAATAATAGATTTTAAAGGCATGAAACTTTGTTCTTCTCTCTATAAGGCATGCACTTAAATGTCTTGTAGATTCCAATCAAAATTGATTTATCCTTTGCTAGGAGTGTGCCCAACCCTTAACATGCAGACTCCTTAATTTGAAAAGGTTTCCATCTTCTTCTACTTGTTGCACTTGATGACTAAGATATGAGTTTTTGATTGTTGCTCAGTGCCACCTCTCAAAACGGTACATGCTTGCAAATAGACCTACAACTTTCATTGTTTGGTTTTTGTTCTTCATCATGGCAAATGTTCTTGAAACCTAAATCTATAACCTTGCAAAGACTTGAATACAAGAAAACAAATTTATAGATGAATAACATGAAGTTTTGAAATTGGATCACAGATGAGGAAGAGATACTTGTAGTTGGAAATTGGACACAATGCAAAAAAAATCTTATGGGTACAAAAACCACCCCAATTCTCCTTACACTAAAGAAAGATGCACATGGTGCTTTTGCATTTACTATCACACTCTCAACATGATCATGATGAAAAACTATACCCCTTATTGCTTATCAACAACCTCTTGGGCAAGTTTCATGGTGTGTAATGTTTACCTAAGATTTTCCTAGAGTCAAGTTATCACTAAGTACTAGCTCATCTTGAAGACATGGAAAACAACTTTCAAATCCAAGGAGGAATTGTCCAAGTAGATGGTTATGCCTTTTAGGTTGTTCAATTTGCTAAAAACACTTGTGCTCTTGATGAATGACATTTTGTGACCGTTCACCAACTCCTTTATCTTTTTTGTATTTGGATACCATAATCATCTTCAAGAAGACTTGGAAGGAGCATGTGGAGCATGTCCCATTGTTGACGTGGTTTTTACGACCGCACCAACAAAGAATAAAGTTTCCCAACGGATACCCTATCCTCTCTTGAACAAAGTTTCCTGCATGCTAAGATTGCAAGATAGATCATACATTAAACTCCAAGGTTCCTTAAATGAGAATAGTCTCAGTTGGCTTGATGTGATTTTGCTGGTATTTCAAGGGGACTTACACAATTGTTCGACAGCTGACAACAGACAGTGGATTAAGGGATTTCATGTAATGTGGATGATTTGGCAAGTGAGCACAAGTTTCCTAATTCTAACTAGAAATGAACTGAATTTAAAAGAGTGTAGGGCCTAAGAAGTTTATGTTCTATCTAAGGACGGGACGTGGGATCAATCTTCGACAGACTTCGACCAGACTCTGCTCTGCCTCACGTTGGACAACTTACACAAAGTTGGTGCAATCTTCAAGGGAGTGACAAAAGGTTTTAAAATTATAATTCAACATGCAAGTACCACCAGAACGACGCATACAAACACATGAACCATAATCGAAGTTAAGTTTGTAATATTTTCTAGTTGACCACACAAGGCAAACTTGCCGTCAGCAAGCTGCTAATGGTATGGATTAAAAAGAAGTTGCCTTGATTAACTCCACAAGTCCACAACTAACATCTATTTGCATGAAAATGAAAATACTACTCTTAAACTACTTTATGCTACTTTACGCTACTTGGAATTGAAAGGATGAAGAAACCTTGCTAGCTATCCATAACAAAGACGAATTTCACCATCAATGAAAAGATCTTCAATTATGAAAGTTTTACACAACAATCTCTTACAAAGTTTTCAAGGGAAAACTTTCCTTCTCCTCCAAACTATGCTAAACTATCAAGCTAGCTCTCTAACAAAACGTCTACTCTCTACTTTCTCCTCTAATCTGACCTCTATTCTAATGAGATACAAATGAGGGGGACTCCCCCTTTTATAGTTGGCCAAGTCCAATGGACGGCTCATATTACAATTGGCTGGATGGCCCAGATCGTGCCACCTCAGCCCTAAACAAGATTCGCCCTAAAAACCGCCACAAAGGAGAGTGGGGTAATAAATGAGCCATTAATGTCCACCATCCTTCTAGAAGATTCTAGCTTTGAAACGCGTTCACACTGTTCTTGATCTTGACGTTGTTCTTCAACTTCTTCTTTGTCACTTGAGCTGGGTATATATGAAGTCTCAACACTTAGCCACTTTTTGCAATTTTTCTTCCTTCGAGGTTGAGATGTCATCTTGAATTACTTGCTTCAGCACTTTAAGCCACCACCGCTTGGTCTCGACGTTCCTCCTACAAAACAAGCAAGGAGAAGAGCATTAGAACACTTCATAATATAAATTCAACTTACTTACCAGGATTTTCATGCTCTAACTTCCAAGCGTTCGTCGTCTTCACTAGCCAACTTCACGTTCAAATTCTTCATGCCTTAGCCAAATTTGCAACTCATCTTGCATTCTGCCTGGCACACTTCACTCTGATATTTCATCCAACTTAGACGCGAGAAAAATGTTTTCATCCGGAATTTGATCAAAAATTATCTAGGCACCCAACTTCAAATTCATCTGCCGGGGCATTTTATCTTCACAAACACACTTATTCTTTGCCTTAGAAAATTTCTCAAACTTTTACTTAGGAAATTCATCAACCTAGTGCCCATCAAAAATCTCCATCCTGAAAGCCTTGGCGAAGTGCAGGAGACACTAAAATCCACTTCTCATCGAAGATCTTCAATACCCAGAAGAAAATTTTCTTCAGAACGTGTAGAATTCATGGGTATACGACGAACGGGTTCATTTAATTTTCTAAAATTTTGAACCTTAGAAAATTATTTCCTTATGAATTTTAAATCCGTTCTTCACATCTCTGAGTGCCCCGTTGTTCAAACTTGAGAAATTTTAATTCATCCTGCAATGCCAACATCTTCTAACTCCGTCACCGGCAAACTCATTCGTGTCCAGGAAATTTCATCACTTCACCAGACTTGGGCGTTTTTCTTAAGGAAGAACATTTTGTGCCTTAGAAAATTTTAAAATTTCCCTTAGAAAATTTTACTTCAACTTCGTTCACCTTGCCTGTGAGGAAAATTTTATTTCATCCATGCTCATTTGCCAGTGGTGGGAAATTTCATCAACTTCACTTAGAAAATCTTCCTGAAGGCACATCATACTTAACATGTTTTATTTTTCATTTGGCAATTTCCAACGCCTAGGCATGTTTTATTTTTTTACTTAGCAATATCATCTTGCACTTGACGCATTTAGCACTTAGAAGAGGATACTTTCATTTAAAACTCCAACGCCTTAACAATTATCACCTCACCCTAGGCGCATTTCATATGTCATGGAGAACAAATTAACCTCAACTCCCTCTTAAGTCACCTTTTACCCATCTTGCCTTGGGCACATTTTACACAAACTGGAGGATGAACTTCACCATGCCTTGGTTTCTCTTAACTTGCATGGGCACATTCAAAGGAGAGAGAAGAAAGTCAATCTTTTTGTCCTCTTCTTAGCATGTTTGGGCGCATTTCACACCTCATGAAGGATGAAAATTTTGACTTTGAATTTTTTCTAACTTGCTTTGAATCATGGGCGCATTTTGCTATAGGAGGAGGATGAACTTTACTTAGAATATTTTTAGCATGCCATCACCTTGAGGGCACATTTCACCTAGGCTGAAGGATAAACTTTGTTGACCCTTTGACTGGCTATCCTTGGGCGCATTCTAACATGTGTGGTGGATGAAAGTTTTTAAACTTAGAAAATTTCTTCTATGTCTCTTGTGAGGGCGCATTTTGGGCATGGTAAAGGATGAACGCCTTTGACTTTCTTGGCACATGTTGTGAACTTGGGCGCATTTTGGCATATGTGAAGGATGACTCTTGAGCTTCCTTATTTTTGTCTTGACATGGCCCCATTTGGGCGCATTTTGCTATGTGTGGTGCATAAAACTCTTTGACTCCTTTGACTTCTTGAGAGGTGGGTGCATTTTACCATAGGAGGAGGATATTGCTTGATACTCAGAAAATTTTAATGCTTGGCTCTTGCAGCTGGGCGCATTTTGCCATAGGAGGTGGACGAAACCTATGCCTTAGAACTTTTTATGCTTCTTCATTCTCCTTTGGGCGCATATCAAGGCATGAGCAGGACGAGACTCAACACTTAGAAAAATTTTCACTTTATGTTTGTGAAGGGGGCACATTTCACCAAGGCAGGAGGATGAAACCAATACTTAAACATTTTTTTATGACTTCCTGCTGGAGATGAGGGCGCATTTTGGGGTGCCTGCAGGATATTTTCAACACTTAGCAATTTTTATCACCTGCCAACTGGATGAGGGCGCATTTGAGGTAAGCTACAGGATAAGAGTCATCACTTAGAATTTTCTCAGCCTCTGCCAGCTTCTTCTTCCTTGGGCGCATTTCAGGGGTGGTGAAGGATATTTTCAACACTTACGCGTTTTTCTTTCTTTCTGCCTGCTTCTCCATGCTTTACTATAAATAGTAAGTCCCTTGATTTTCATACTTCAGAAGATCAGATTGCTTTGAAATTTTGAACACTGGATCTTCACGACTTCGTCAACCTGTTGACACAGCTATTTCGGGTTGGCCTGCTATTTTTAGCCCATTTCTAAAGGTGGTTTGCTATTGCTTGATTCCGATATCTCCACCACTCCGTTTGATTTGAAATTCGAATGATGCGCTCCTCACCACGTGATCTACCTGCTAACATCGGCGCCAGATGCCGATTTGCTATTTTTAGCCTATTTCCAAAATGACTTACTATAAATAGTAATTGCTCCGTTTGCCCTCAAATTTTATCAGCGGATAGCTTGGAAGATGCTAATCGCGGTGGTGTACACCAGTTTTTGAAAATTTTGACTTTTTACCCCTCCTTTTGGGTCTCGAAGCTGGAAACCCTAATTCATCTACATGCATATCAAATGATCTCCGTTTGTTCTCGTTTCTGTTGCATTGCGATCAATTCGTGATTCTGAAGTGCTGGGAGGCGGCTGCCAGAGTACATCTGCTAAAAATAGCAAGTTCCTAAATGAGTGACCATCTCCGTTTGCATGTCACATCACTCCGAAGCTCTCAAAAAACCCATAAGGAATACGCAGACATGCAAAGAAAACCCTGACATGCAAACCCTAAAAATAGTCTCGGAAAGCTAAACTCTGAAAGTCATTATCTCATTTTGCATGTTACACCATCGCGAAGGTCTCTGAAAACCTAGAAGGAATCTTTCACCATGCATTGAAAAACTCAGCATATAGGCCCTGGAATCTGCTCTGGACGCTGAACTGCTAAAAATAGTAAGTTGTCAGATTCAGCTCAAACTTTGCCAGTGAGCAGCTTGATGTGTTCTGAATGCAGTGTGACTGTTAAAACTTCAAAAATGCTGAGGAAACACCCTAAACTGCACACTTACTAAAAATAGTAAGTGGCCGGAATTTGATGAAATTTCAGTGGAAACTTGTTGGAAACACACTGACACCAATGTTAGTCTCCATTTTCAATTTATTCATTTCATTTGATTTCAAATTGACCAGAAAAACAGAAACCCTAATTCTCAGACTTGGCCAAATTTCACAATTAAGCTCAATGATGGGCACAATCTTCGAAAGGCAGACATCAGAAAAGAGACAGAGAGAGAGACAAAAACCAAAGCCAAAGGACCAAAAAGGAGCAAAAATTAGGGGTCCCCATCTTGAATGGGGCGATGTGTGAAAGGTCACAACACCCATGCATCTTGGACATTGCACCAACACATGTTGCAGGCCAACTTCAACAAGTGTACCTTTGGCACTACACAAATTTAGTATCTAGGCTACAATAACTGATTGTGCAAGAATCCATGTAGACTTGGAGAAGATCAAGGTGATTCAAGATTAACCAACATAGTGCAACATCACTGATTTGTGTAGCTTTCCTAGATTTGTAAACTTCTACCATAGGTTTGTTCTTAGATTCTTGCACATTTCTTGGTCACTCAATCAAATTATGTGTGCCAAGGAAGCATTCTTATGGACACTTGTGCAACAATGCACCTTCAAGGAGCTCAAGCAATGTCTTTGTGCAGCATTTGTTTTAGCAATGCTCGACATTGCACACCCCTTTGAGATTTAGACTAATGCCTTATACACTTGGTGTGATACTTACACAACATGGGCATTTGGTTGCATATCATTTAGAAACCTTTAGTGAAACAATTCGATGCTACTCCACCTATAATAAAGAATTGTAACCTATTATTCAAGTTGTCAAGTAGTGGCAAACTACATTCTAGGTAAGGAAATAGTTATTCATTTTGAACTTAAGCTACTTCAATTTTTGCTCACACAAAGCAATTTAGAGAATGCATGCCACATGAAATGGATGACATATTTGCAGCAATTCCATCTAGTGATATAGCTCAAAAGGAGGAAAGACAATAAGGCAATAGATTGCCTCTATTGATTGCTAATTCATGTTCTCATCAAAGTGTTGTACTTGTGCAACGACATCTCCAATTGGGAGAGACTCTACTCAATAGACTTAGACTTCATGTAGACCTACACTACAATTGTGCAAGGTAAATAGGTTGGTGAATTCTACCCATTTGACACACTTCTCTACAAGCTTGGACATTTCTATGTTCCAAAAGGCATGCCTTGCCAATGACACATTTGAGAGGTGCAATATACCATTGGACACTTTAGCATTACCAAGACACTAGCAACACTACAACATTTTTATTGGCCTCACCCGTGTAAATATTGGACACCATATCAATCTTGCATTCCTTGTTGTAGCGCTAAGCCCATTAATAGGAAGCTAGGGCTTTATGCACCTTTGTCAATTCCACAAAAGCTTCAAGAATCTATTAGCATGGATTTCATGAGTGGGCTCCCTATGACAAAGCACCAAAATGATTGTGTTGTAGTGGCCATATTTTCAAAGATGGACATCATGGTTGCATATAAGAAAACCATCACGACATAGGAGAGCATACACCACTTCTTCAATCATATTTGGGTTCATTTCAAAGTACTAACATCCATTGTGTTTGGCTACACCTTGAGGTTTCTTAGAACATTTTGGTGATCCTTGTGGGAGAGATTGTTCCACAATATGTCATTTGCCAACAAACAACCAAATGAAGGTGGTCAAATGCACACTCTTGCATCTTTCACACATCTATAACTGCATGCACTTGTGCACTTGGGATGACAACTTGCTCTATGTTGAGCATGCCTACAATAGAGCTTTGCACATTGCATGAGGTATAGTCCTTCCCAAACATGTCTTGGCTTCCAACTAAGGGCACCCTATGACATATCCTACTATGCACCACCCATTGTCGAATTGTGCATCTAGGAATGAGAAGTAGATAGAGTGTAAAATTTTTTGCAACACATTCAAGGCATACATCAATAGGGTACATCAAATTCTCTTGCATTGGCAACAAATGTATAAAGAGCACCATGACACACTGCACACCTCATTCAAGGTTGGTGACAAAATTTGGTTGCATCTTCAAAAAGAATGCTTTAAGAGTCCACATAGGAAGATGAAGCCTTTGTGCTATGGCCCATAAACTATTCTATGTGTACTAGGGGAGAGTTCTTTTGTTCTTGATCTCCCACAATACTTGGGTTTGCATTTATTATTCAACATTCTTTATTTAGAAGTGATGGCCCTCTGAATTTTCATATTTCATTAGCATGTACAGGTGCATCATCATGCAACAGATTGTGGAGCTTTTTTAAAGTCATCTTTTCTAACTCTCTGTGTAAGGAGTAATGAACGAGTATTTGAATGAATGAAGAACACACCATTCTGAGCACTAAGTTATGTATCATATAGGGCTTTGAGTTGCATGGATGAAAGGACATGAATTCGTTGATCTCTGTACACTTTTTTCTTAATTAACAATTGTGGAAGTTGATGTTCTTGAAATATACCGAGCCAATTTTTTCGTTTTTTTTTTTAACAGATTACAACATTCAAGCAAGTGCACCCGTTAAGGTTAGATGGATAAACCGAAACGTGCAAGAAAGTAAACTCAAGATACAGAAGGGAACTCAACGTCAAGTATGTGCTACCCAATCCAAGGCGGAGTGAGGGGCGACCATATGACAGAGTGATTACAGAAAGCAAAGCTTGAAAAGAAATACTGAATAATGAAACTACTCAACACCCAGAATGTGCTTGCTCACCCAGAATGGGAAGTAGCTACCATAGGGCGGAGTTATACTATTTCTAACTAATACTGAAAGCAAACTTGAAGGAAATGCTGAATACTGAAACTACTCAACACCCAGAATGTGCTTGCTGACCCAAGACGGGAAAGTAGCTACCATAGGGCGGAGCTATAACTATTACAACTAATGCTGATAGTAAGAAGACTATTACACTGATAAGCAAGAACTTAACGGCTGTCAGTACTACTGCCAGCTTACAATCTTAAAATGAAATCTTGCTTACAATACGAATCATCATAAGGAAGGAATTATACAATATTCATGATTTGCATTGCTGAATGTAAAGATCAATTGAAAATGACAATGAATAGACCCAACCTCGTTCGCCAGACTCGGGCAATCTTCACTGAAGTCTCCTCAATGCTCTTAGAGAACTTATCACCTCGATCAATAGAGGAGTTGCAGATTTTCTTCAAACTGCTGTCACAGACCTGCACTTTCAATTTATAACCAGCATCATAGAATCCAATAAAATGCTCGGAACTTCCTCGTTTCTCCTTCGAAAAGCTTGATATCAAATGCAAATGACTAATAGGAAGGGGGCGCTCAAATCAAGACCCAAAAGCTGGCTTAGAATGCAACAGATTTTTAATGCACAAATCCCAAGAAACAGAAAAGGTACGGCTACAGCTGAGAAAGGCGATTTGCTTTATTAAATCAGATTCTTCAAAGAAAAATCTACAAATTGACACATGAGCGCGCCTAGCCTAAAGGAATGGAAATAACCAATACCCACAATGAAATGTTTTGTCTTTTTTGATTTATAAATGAACACACAAATCTGCTAAAGCAAAATACAGAAAACAGAAATCTCTAACATGCCAAATCTGATCCTAAACAGATGAAAGCTGATTACAATGCACGAACTCCAAAGTACTCACAACTAGACTAACAATCATCACTAGTCGTTGTCTTACAAACGAGAAGAGATGCCCAATGCTAGGAGGTCTTCATCCCTCGAAGTGATCCAGAGTCAATCCGGCAGCATAACGGTGTATTTTTCCAAGATAACCCAAACTGATGCACAAGCCCTCTTTTTATAAGTTTCGTTTCACTTCACGAAACCCTAAAATCATCTTTTAGGTCAAATTCTCTGATCCCCTCAAGAAGGCGTACTTTCTCCTTCAAAGATTAATAAATGATATTTTAATTAAAAGTCCATCTTGAAAAGTGCGCCCCACATCATCTTGCTTGACTTAGGCAATAATTAAAATAAACATTTAATGAGGGCGCCACCCTCAATGGCCCCTTTTTAAAACATCTTTAAGTCATTACTTCTAAGCCCAAGGTCAACATTGAAATATAATATTTAAATGTGCCTTTAATGAAATAACTTAACTTATCCCTCCGGAGGTGCACTGAAGCCAAAACTGATCCAAACATCTGACCATTGAAACAGGAAGTCAACCGAGCTGAACATCATCTGCCAAACTGCCAAAAATAGAATTTACTAAAAATAGTAAATTCCAAAAAGTACCCAGAATGCCGGAATGATCATACCACTGCGAAGCCCTCTGAAAACCCAGAAGGAATCCGCCATTAAAACTGACATCTCCGAACAATGACCTCCTCAAAATTAGGAAACCCTAATTTTAACTTCCGACTAG
>VDFB02334608.1:0-29960 GCA_007258455.2 Sequoia sempervirens | reverse complement strand
TACAAATTCTATTCTTACATATTTTTGAAATAATATAGATAACTTATTCAAATTTTTATGTCAAGTTTCCTAACTCTGAATTTTTCTAAATTTTCATCACCACTTAAGGGCCTATTTTTTCCATGATGATCCTACACATACCTGAGAGAAGCAGACAAAAATAAAAAAGAGAAAGAAGAATGAGAATTCTATCAATGAATGATGCTAAAGCATCCAATACCACAACTATTGAAGATAAAAGCATTGAGGAGACCATGGATGTAGATGATGCAAACTTGCAAGAGGTGAATGTGGAAACTAATACAAATATACAAACTACTCTTGGTATGTCTTCAAATATCCCTTTCAATGTTATGGAGAATTTTTCAATAGGCACAAATTCAGGTACGTCTTCAAATCCACCTTTGAGCCTCATGGAAATGGTGTTTATTAGAGATTTTAAAAATGTTGGATATAAAAATGTTGACATTGATAATTTATTCGTAGAGTTCAAGATTTGAGTCAAATTGTTGTTGAAAATGAAAATGAAAATCCTTTTATTGAAAATAAAAATGAAAACCATTTTGTTGTTGAAAATGAAAATGAAAATCCTTTTAATGAAAATGAAAATGAAAATAATTTTATTGAAAATAAAAATGAAAATATTTTTATTGAACCTAAAAATGAAAACCATTTTGTCGATGAAAATGAAGATGAAAATGAAAATAGTTTTGAAGTTTTAAATGAAAATTAATATCTAGGAAGTGATGTTGAAAACGAATATATTTTAAAAAAAATTGAAAGTGATGTTTTGGATAATCTTCTTGGTAATATTTCTTGGAGACAAATAAGAACACATGCCAATAGATTATACAAACAATTTTTTTATTGTAAAAGACTTTCAATTCAATGTCAACTAATGATGCAATTGATGAGAATGCAGAAAATGAGAAAATTAATGAAAAATTTGGGCATTTTTGTTAAACAAAGAAGAAAAGATCAATTATTAAAACATGCTATGTCTACTATTTCTAGTTCCATTCAGTCTATTGGAGAAAATAATTGATCTAAAGATAAGAATGCAGAAAGAAGAGCTATAACAACTGCTATAGTTAATAAAGAAAATTTAAATAAAAGAATGGTAAGAAATATTAGTGAAGTTTTAAAAATACATCATAAAACATTTCTAAGAGTGGGAAAAAGAAGAGAAAATATAGAAAATGATCCAATCAACCAATGTTGGACTTTTAGTGGTCAACTCTAGAGGTCTGACATGAAATTGAATGTTGAAATTAAATCTTTGATTGAAAAATATTGGCATGATAATACTAGGGTATCATCTAATGCTAGAGATTTTTTAAAATTAAGAGTGGTGTCCAAAGTTCACGATCCTCATCCAAAGCACCTATTAGATACAACACAAAATAAATTTTATAGAAATTTTTTTGGTGATTTATTGTTACCTAGTAATATTAAAATAAGTCAAAGATATTTTGAAAAATTTAAACCTTGGTATGTAAAAATTAATAAGCAATGAATGTCTTTTTGTTGTAAAACATATGTTCAATTTCATTATTTTTATGATTTTTTTTATATATACGTTGTACTTTGCATACTAACATGATTATGTAGGAATGTGGTATTAATATGCCACCTAGAACAATAAGGGAGTTTATATCAAGTTTGTTTTGTGAAAAATCTTTGAATGGAAAATTATTTTATTTAAGTTCTTGTATTTCTAGACAATGCACTAGTTGTGGAAATCTTTCATTTTTAAGAGTTTGCATGCATGGAAGTGATGAAAATTATTTTGGAAAACAATTAGTGGATGTTAAAAGATTTAAGAATATTGACTATTCTCTAAAAGATGGGAAAATTGGAAAGTGTTGTGATCTAGTTATAGAAAAAGTTAGTGTACATGCATTCATATTAGAATTTAAGAATAAGATTGTACCAAAATATGTCATGCACTCTCAACATGCTCGATGGATTGATGGCCAATTTCGCGTATGTAGAAATACATTTTTAGTTGGTAGTATACTATCAGTGGTTGATTTTGCAAAAAAATATACTCTAGCTCCGCAAGAGGAAATTCAATCATAGTATTATAATTTAGTACAAGTGGCTATGTTTGTTCATATTGTTTATAGACATGCAAATGATAGCATAGAGGATGATAGAAAATTTTTGAGGGAGTATCATTTCTATTTGAGTGACAACTGATTACACTCATTAGAGTTTGTTCAATACTGTTTCAATATATTTTATAGAAATTTAAGAGAAAGAGGAATCCAGATGACAAAACACCTCATATGGTCAGATAATTGTATAGGACAGTTCAAGAATGCTCGAATGTTCTATTGGTTAAGTAGGGTTCACAAGTAACTTAAGGTCCAACATATGTGGAGTTGTTTTTAGGCTAGGTATGGTAAAAGAGAACATGATGGAGATGGTGTGTGTGTTAAAAGAATTCTTGCTAGAGAACAACTAAAATTTGACAATGTAGTAAATTTTAAAGGTGCACATGGGATTGTGGATTGTTGCAATACAAGATTATCTACACCTGGTTCAAGCGAGTACTCTATAGTTTGCTGATTCTTTTGGTTGGTTGAAGAAGAGAAAATTCTACCTAGAATTTACTGTGAGCCAATCAGTGGATCTACTAAATGGCATTCAATTAAGAGTTCAAATGCAAGAACATGTACTATCTGGATAGGGGAGCTTGCATTTTTTTGTTAGTTTTGTATCTCAGGAGATTGGGAAACATGTGAAAATATGGAATGGGTTGAAGAGTGGAAGCAAAGATCATTGACACCTGCACAAGAACATGATCAATATGAAACAACAATTGAAGATAATGATCAAGTGTTTGCATCAAAAGACTATGACTATGTTTAAGACCTTGTAAAATAAGGTAATTTAATTCAATTTATTTAATTTTATTTCATTTTATTTCACTTTATTACTATTTTGTAATACTAAATTATTTATTTATATACATATGAATGGATGTATGTAGATTGGTCAAATTATATGGACATAGGCAAGTTATTAAATCAAATTTTTTTTATAGGACATGTGTATGCTATTGTTGCACCTAAGGGGAATGAGGAGGAAATAGAATATTGGTTGGCTCATTATGTGGAGACTAAACATAATTTAATAACACCTCAAGAATATGATGATGGCTACCAGTATCCAATAGGTACGATGATCACCTTAAGACATCCCCTTAAGAAAATTTTGATAACAAGTTTTGGATCTCCTTAAGCAAATTTTTGGAACTTCTTTGATCCCCTTGAGAAAAATTTGAGAACTTATTTGATGATGGCTATCATGTTATCCAATAATATTGGTGGTGGTTGTTGGAACTTGCCTACAAAAATACCTGATAAGGAAGAATGGTTTGCATGCATTCAAAGATTATGAAACACATAAGAATATTATACACTAATCACATTTGGTGGTGGAAACAAATATAAAACTAGATCAGTATCGTGGAAGACCTAAAAATAAAGAGCTATGGACAATTTCTATGGAAGAGCATGAGACGATCAAAGATGCCTTGCAAAAAAGAGATGCAGATGGTACAATGAAATAAGTAAATACAAGTAAATATAGTTTTAGTTTTATATTGTCCTTTTGAATAGATTAAATACATGTTTCGATATTGCTCAAGTGTGTTATTAGTTGAAAATGATTTAAATTGTCCTTTTATATCATTAAGCCATCATCACAAATTCATCATATACTTTGAGACAAAAAGGAGAGTCGATGCAGATTCAACCTAGACAACATGGAATACTTGGTAAAAATAGGTAATTATTAGTTAAATTATATTTAAATACATTTTTTGATTATATATTGATATTGTTTGTACATTAATAGTTAAAATTGATTTAGTATCCTTTTTTGTATCCTTAATCCATCATCACATTAATCTCCTACTTTGAAACAAAAAGGAGAGGATGCAAATTCAACCTACACACATGTGTGGAATACTTTTAAATACATGTACTTGAGTTTTGTACATATAGATAGTTTTATATAAATTAAAATATGTATGTTTTGATGATTTCATTGATATTGTTTGTACCATTTTGATATCAGATAGCGTGAATACCTACTACATTCTAGGCACAAGTTTCAGATGTTCTTGGGATGACATAGACAAATTTTGTAAACATTGTTTTGAGTTGACATATATGTACATAAATACTTACACAATTAAAAATTTTGTAAAAAATTGTATACATGTACATACACAATTATACTATATACTTTTATGTATCAAAACCAATATTCTATATATTTTTTTGTTAAATGTGCATGTTTTCCTACTTTTAAACTTTAAATTTGATTGTATAATCACTAAATATCATGTATATTATTGTTAAATAAATTATATCAATTGTGATTAAATATGAGACATGTACTTTGAAGTATTTCATCCTCTTAAGATGTCCTATTAGGACATAACCTAAATATTATACTTAATTATATCATTTGTTATGACGAGTCACCCTACTTTGAAACTTTAAATTTGATTGTATAATCACTAAAAAACATGTATATTACTATTAAATTGGGTTGCCTTGAGCAACTTCACAAAATTTTCACTTCTTTGATCCCCTTAGGACATATTAGGACCCCTTAAGACATCCCCTTAAGACATTGTATTAGGACATATCCTAAATATTATACTTAATTATATCATTTTTTATGATGAGTCACCCTAAAGTCTAATACTTGTTTATATCACTTAATATTTATACTTAATTATACTCTTCTTTGATCCCCTTAAGATGTCATATTAGGACCCCTTAGGACATCCTATTAGGACACCTTAAGACATCCTATTATGACATGAATTAAATAAACATTGAAACTATTTAAATTGTATAGAATGTGATTGTTATGATGAGTCATCCTAAATTCTAAGTTAATTATATCATTTGCAATTAAATATGAGACATGTAATTTGAATAATTTCATCCCATTAAGATGTCCATAGGTGAAGATGTTTACTATTATTCGATTTGTATTTTGAAATAATTTGGTTTAGGATGATGCTAATTACATGGAAACTTGTAGATTAACTTAGTTGTCTCTTTTGACAGAGGATGTGACTCCCATTCCAATAGATAGTACCAGAAGAAAGGGTGGATGTAGAGGAAGAAGTTTGTAGTATTTTTTTTGGATGCTATTATTTGTTTTGACAACTTATAAATTAGTGTTTTTTTTGGAACATGAGGTCAAGAGGATTTTCATGTTCTTAAGTTTTCTCTAGTACTTTGCATGATTTGTAAATACAGAAGTACTTGATTTAATTTAAAAAATTTAGCCTATTTTTGGATAATTAAGTTGTATGATTGTTCTTTAATTTTATGTTGTAAAAGAACTAGGAAATATGGTGTATACTTATAGAAGATTTTTTTTGGAAAAACTCAATGCATTTTGATTGGTATTTATGTTTAGTTTATAGAATTTATTAATGCTTTTGTTCTCTAATATTGTATGGTATTGTTTATTTCTTAAAATTTCACCCTTTGTGGTATATAAACGGATTGCTTTTGTTTGTAGATTATGATTTATTTTCTTATTTTATTAGATAACCTATGTATTAGGACCCCTTAAGACATCCTATAAGGACATGAATTAAATAAGTGCACATTGACTAATTATCACTAATTATTGAATGCATATCATGTATGTCATGTATGGATCACTAAATTTGTAAAGTAAAAATATTGAAATGTCCTATAAATTTCAACTTTAATTCCATATTTGTATTTAAAATTAAATAATAATAAACCTCATTATTTACAATACATTAATTCCATCAGAGTACATCCCATGAAATAAATTCCATGAAACAAAATATGTAGTCCATGAAATAGTCAAATACAACCCATGAAATCATGTCTAACTTATACCATCTCTATAATCAAGAGACCTCTTCACACCTACGGACTATGCAAATGACCTGAACCACTTTGTACAAGAGAAAGAATAAATCATATGTAAGATGATTAAAAATGATATAATGACAATTTAATTTATAATTCATCATAAAATTAAATTACCATGGTATCTAGCTTTGGATGCTTTGGTACACCTAGAACAACCTCTAAATGCTCTGAATCAATATACATATACAAGTGAAAGAAAGTTGAAATTAGATGAAAGTCTACAATTAAAAATGATTTAATTCAATTTAATTTATAATTTATCATATTTAAATTGTACCGTAAGAGGTTGTGCACCCTCTATTCTAGGACCTATTTGTACATGCTTAGCTACAAGATGTGTCTCATGCTATAAAAGAAAAAGAATTTAACATGTATGAGCTCATATATATATATATATATATCCAATTTTAAATTTAATTAAAGTTATTCACAATGTATAATTTGTTTAATTGACTTTAAATATAATCTAAATTTTAAATTACCATGATATTTGTCTTCTTTGTATGTCCTCCTTGAGGTGTAACTATGACTAATTCAAGGCAGAAAGTGGTAGTAGAAAAGTCCTACAAGGTCAAATTTAAAGCATGTATACTTGAATTAGGTTAAAATATATATTCAAGTTTGCACATTTTGTGTAGAAACATTTTTAAACAACCTAAAATTCAGATGCCTCATGAGTAGCCACCGCATCTAATGTTTTTCTGCTCCCCATTCTCATTGTTGCATCAACCTAGACATACATATAGACATTTAGTTTGCTTATAATATTTACAAGTGTGCATACACATTTGATATATGGTGAATTCAAAATTTTCATAATTGTAATGTTATAATAATGTAATTTAAATAATTTACAATATAAATGTATGTTCCCCTAATCTGAGACACTTGATAGTGGATGAGTGCTTGAAAACCCCTTGAGTGGAATCGATGTGGAAGTCGATTGAGTCCCCTGAACCAACATAAATATTTAAAACATATGTTCATGATTGAATTATAAATTAAAAGGTCAAGTTAAAAAATGATTTCATATATAATTTAAAAAATTCAAATCAAAATACCCCATGAGGGTTGTTGACTTTGATTGGTTTTGACATATATACTTGAGGTGCAGATGATTTCCCTATCATTAGTGTCATCTGCACCAAACAGTTTGATTATTAAACTGTATTGAATTTTTTTATTGATATATATGTTCATTAAAATTCTTATAAATTTAATATGTAGATGCATATTTATACCTGTGTTGCACTGTCCTCGGGGTGATGCTCTACAACAAGAAATTCTATGAATGAACTGAGGTGATTATATGATCCACCAGAATCCCCATGTCCACTCGAACTGGTTGTGGCCTCATCAGGTCCATAGCATAGTTGATGGAAACTAGTACATACATATGGTGTCCACACTCATGGAGTAATACTAGGACCAACTCCATAGAAAGTGGTGCAGGAGAACCTAGGCTAACCTCCATAGTTAGGACATTTTGGCTTGCATCTGACATTAGCCAAGTCAAAGTTATTGTGTATTTGTTTTGTACCTTATAAGGTCATTGTTGTGGTTAGGTGAGTTAGTCATTAGGACTAAGATTCACCAAAGTTTAGTCATCATTAATAGTTTTGCTTTGTTTAGCTAAGTTGGAATTGGAGTCTTAAATGTGTTCTAAACACAGGAATGTTGTTAGAAAGATGAAATGAGGCAGTTAAGGGAGTTGGATGCTCGAAATATAGGAGATAGAGGTCCTAGGAGTTAGGAAAAGGGCATAATGGTAAGATGCCAAAAAATTGTTACAAAGTTGTCATGGCAACATTTGCCATTATGGAAAATGTTGCATGCAACTCGGTTGCCTTTGATCCCCTAAAAGATAGGAGTGAGGGATTGACCAACACACCCTACAAACATGGTAAATGGCATCTATGAAAGGTGTGGCTCGAATTCTGAAGTTAGTTTTTGTAATAAATTTTTGGTTTTTAAAAGAAAATAGAAAAGAAGTCTACAATTTTTGTGTTTTCCAAATGTTTTGAAGCGACAGTGATATCAAGTGGATTGAATGTATTAATTTGACATTGGATTCGTGTTCATAGGGTAATTCTAAGTGTTTTTTCCTTCTGCAAGCAAGTTAATTTGAGTTAGTTTAGTGTTTTGAATTCTTTTTTTTTGTTTTGAAAAAGAGGGGTAAAAACTTTATTGAAACTCAGAAAAAAGATTACAAGCAAATCTAAGAACAATAGCTCTAAGAGAAAAGCATAAGAATAATAGAAGAGCAAGAGCATTGGTCAACAACCTCCACAACCATCCATATCCTCGGTCAAGATTCTCCTCAGATCCAAACAATAATCCTGGGGAAGATGTCTCTATTCCTCAACCCTCCAAACATCAACATGATTTGAAGCCCACTTCGCCAAACAATCAGCAACCCTATTCCACTCACATGTGTAAGTTGTAGAATGGGGGAAACAAGATAAACTATGCATCTACGCTTCTAAATAACATAATTGCACCTAAAACTTAATAAATTTAAACTAAGTTAAACTAGAAAGCTTCAGAAATCTATCCTATTGCTCTCTAACTCTAAAGACTTCTCTAATTTACTTAGCTCTCAGATTCGTAAGCTAATAAAACCATTAAAGTGACACTTAGAGAATGAGAAATGAATTATTCTACTCTAATATGATCTAAATGTGCAAATTCTATTCTAATGGCAGCCATGACTACAAATGCTGGATGATGGATGAATGCTGGATGAATGCTGGAATACTGGATGGTTTGGATGCTTGAATGCTTTGGAAACCTGCAGAGTAAGATTGCATTAGTCGGTATCCTTTTCTTGTAGCCCAAGAGCTGTATTTATAGCTTTCACGGTAGCACAATTGCACAGGAAACTGGGATGAGGGGCTGTGATTTCCTCTGGAGAATCCAAAGGCATGGGATGAGAAGAAGGAGTTGATCATGGAGAATGGTTTCTCCCCATGAAAACACAAGGCAAGATAAGAGGGAAGGTGGGTGGAAGGTTGTTGAGAGAACTTCCTGCAAATTTTTCCTGAAGCTTTTCCCGTGAATGGCAGTGCCATTAATTTGAATTTTGAGAATTAAATTTTATTGGTGAGTGAATAGTGCAAAATTTATGCATAAATTTAAATATTTTTAATTTATTTAAATTTAGCAAAAGGAGGAATAAATAATTTAATAAATCAAACTATAGGGTTTGTTTTATTAAATTAAAAGGAGAATGATAATTAAATAAAATATTTTTAAATCTTTATTTAATTAAGAAGAAATGTGATTTTAAATAACACAAATTATTTAAATTGTGTATTTAATTTTAAGATAGAAGTAATAATGATAATAATTAAATAAAACAAAGTTTTTAATTTTGTTTATTTAATTAAGAGAGAAATAATATGATGAAAATGATAATAATTAAATAAAACAAAGTTTTTAATTTTGTTTATTTAATTAGGAGAGAAAAATAGAAGAATTATAAATGAACTTAATATAAATAAATATTTCTATTTATTTACTAAGTAGAAGAATTTAAGATTAATTAATCAAATAAGTCATATTCAATTAATTAGATTCTCTAGACCATTTTTAGGTGTCTACATTTTGCCCCTCTTTGAAGTGATGTGTTTACGCAGTGCTTCAAAGAATGATTTTGCTTCAGCTGCCAGTATTGACGAAAGGTTTTAAAGCATGCCCCAGACTTGCCCCAGATGATGAATTCTGAAATGATAGTGATATATGCCCCCTCGGGAGATAAATTGATGAATATTGGATTTTTTTATGATTTTTCAAAATTTTGAAATTTTATGATGGTTTGATGATGAATTGATGAAGATACAATTTATCTCCCGACAAGATTGTCCGTAAATGCCCCTGTGATTGATAAGAATTAATTCCTCAGAAGGAAAAAAAATAAATAAAATCCCCCAAAAATAGCCTATAAATGCTCTAAAGGTCATTTTCAAAAGTCATTTGTACATTTGACTTTTACAATCTTTGTGATAGAGACCCTTTAGAGTATTCAGAGCTAGGATGCCGATCCCATACCACACCCACCGACTCAAGCGTGTGCGCCATCACCAGTGTCCGGCCGATTATGGTCCTCCGGTATGTACCCCAACTCGTCCTCATAATTTGCGCCTTTATTTTTGATGTGTTTTTGCATGTTTTAGAGTTTTAGCACGCGGTGAATGCGGTGTAGCGCGCCCATGATTTTTTGTAGCGCGTCATACTTTTAGTGCATCCCGTCAATAGTGTAGCGCATCTAGTAAGTTCTGTAGCGCATCCAGTAAGTTCTGTAGCGCGTCAGAAGTTTTAGCGCGCAGGGTCAGTTGTGCAGCACGTCAGTGAAGTTTTGTAGCACACCAGATATTTTAGTGCGCAGGGTTAGATCTGTAGCGCGCCAGAAATTTTAGCGCATTAGGTTGATATTGTAGCGCTTTGGATATAGATTGATGTAGCATTGTGCGTTTTGATTTTTTCGTCAATTTGTTTTTGATTCCATATATTTTAGTTTGATCTTGACTAAAACATGTGGGAAACGATCTCATGATGAGCGAGATCTATTGATTGATAATAACTACCCTCATGATAGGTGAGGAATAATTATGCATTCTGAATGATTGAACCTAATTGATAGATGAGGGTTCCCTAATGATTTGATAGGTTGAGAGGTAAAAGCACAATGTTTAGAAAATTTGATGATCTTGTGATACTCTGATTAAAATTTTTTGTTTTGTATGAGTACAAGAGCAGTTAGATGTTATCCAGGTCCGAGAGCAATTCCTGTGGCCCTTTGATATGATACCGAGACTATCACCTAATGAGAGACAGCATATTGCTGCTTTTGGTTTCGCGACTTTACTTGACATGCCCCATATTAGACTCAATAGGGGTCTATTGACAGCTTTGGCAGAGCGGTGGCATAGTGACCACAACACCTTTCACTTACCTACTGGCGAGATGACCGTGATGCTAGAGGATGTATGGCATATTCTTCGTATTCCCTTTGTTGGAGAGATTGTGGTTCATGATTCCGAGGAGGTTGGCGGTGTAGAGGCCATGCAGAGAGCTTTTCAGGATCCCCACATTGCAGGAGAGTGGATCCCATGGATAGATATATAGGAGTCATATGCTCCGCTTCCTTCAGTTTTGGCTAGTTTCATGGGTGGATTCCTTTGTCCTGATAAGAGGTCAAAGGGTCTATTGCTTGGATGGGGTCGGGTGCTAGAGGGCCTGGTGGTCCATAGGACGAGATATGCATGGGGCATGTGCATGCTTGCCCAGTTATATCATGATTTGCATTGGATCGTATATCTCGGCGGTAATAGTTTATCGGCAGGGGCTACCCTTCTCCAGGTATGGGCCTGGGAGCATATTGCTGTTACGCGTCCTGTACCAGTGTTGTCCAGACCAGCGACGAGGCCATATGTATTTCGATATAGAGGCAGGCCTACCCAGCATATGATGGGTAAGCTTGAGTATTGGAGACTGATCATTGATGATATAGAGGCAGTGACCTGGCGTCCATACCTAGACTGTGATGCCTAGGATGATGATGATATTGAGTTGGGGTTCTTGTCCGATTCTATGTATTTGATTGGGAAGAGCCCCAGGGTTTTGGAGCAGTTCCTGTTTCGTCGTGTGTATAGACAGTATGGTATTGTGCAGTGCATTCCATTGGGTGTAGCACATTATGGACGACGACAGATTGATGTTCCTGATTGGGGTCCCAGCTTGCCTTACGGGGTACTTGTTGAGGGTTACTATGCTTTACAGCCATCAGCATGGGATGTTCGGCGGGATATTGTCGAAGCGCCCATTACTCCTAAGTACGGAGAGTATCTGGCTCTACACCCTCCTCCACGGATCACTATACCAGATGAGCCAGCACCTGTACCAGCGGCAGCACCAGCAGTAGCACCAGTAGGGGGTGTTCAGGTTGGTTAGCGACGGGGGAGAGAGGAGGATGATGATGTGGATGTGGAGAGCAGCTCGGAGACCGATAGTGATGAGAGCTCCGATAGTAGTGATGATAGAAATGTTGATGATGGTGGAGATGGGGGGAGAGCGAGTGTAGCGGGTACTTCAGAGCCATCCTCCAGTGCGCCTCGTAAGAGGTAGGCTGTTACTTCCTCATCGGCAGATCTGTCAGAGGTCACGGGTTTATAGGTGCAGGTGCAGACATTGCAGGGTCAGCTAGTACAGGTGCAGGGGTTATTAGCACAGACGCAGGCTCAGACGCAGGCACAGCTGGCTACCGCACAGACTCAGATTACATCTCTGATTAGTGAGAGAGATGGTGCATTACAGGCAGCAGTGACCGCACAGGCTCAGGTGACAGGATTACGAGCACAGTTGTCCACTGCCCAGGCACAGATCACAGCCTTGACTGCAGAGTGAGATACCATTAGACGGACAACAAAGATAGCACAGGCGACTGCAGTGAGGTTATAGAGAGTGGTAGATGGGACTTCTATAGCGGATTATATGTGAGAGGCCATGCGGGCAGGTGCTAAGATTGAGTTCTACCAGAGCCGTTACCATGAGCTTTGCCCCCTAGAGCAGAGAGTTAGCTATGCTTAGTCACACTCAGAGAGGACTCGATCGAGGACAGTGAGTAGAGGTGTGACACAGCCTCTTCCGAGAGATTCGAGAGATCCTGGGACATCTGGTGGTGGTACTGATACTAGTGCTAGACCTGCTCCTTCTGGTGGGAGTACTACTTGAGATTATATGTGTACCCATTGAGAGATTAATACAGCCATTTTTGACATGATGTTATTTTCATTTTTTTCAGACTTCATTGTATACTTTACACTTGATGAGATATATATATGCAGCGGTTCGATTGATCTATGACATGATTTTATATTATTTTATTGTGATGGATGCATTGATGATGTGTAATGATATTGATGATGTATTTCTTTTCTTAATGAGATGTAATGTATGATAGATTAAATATGATGTTAATGTAATGATGTATGGAAATGTTTAATGAATGTGATAAATAAATATGTGATATGTGATAAATGAAGTGATGTAATGAATTGTAAATGGTATATGATAAAAATGTGATGATGAAATGTAATGATGAATGATAACTGTAATGATGTATGTAAATGTAACGATAGATATGAATGATAAGTGTAATGAATGATGAATGATAAATGTAAATGTAAATGAAATGTAATGATGTATGTATATGTAATGATAGATGAGATGGAATGCGATGATGTATGATGAAAGTATAATGATGGGAACGTGATGATGTAAATGTAAATGATGTATGATGAAAATGTAATGATGAGAATGTGATGATGAAAATGTAATGATGAATGTAAATGTAAATGAAATGTAAATGAATGAAATGTAATGGTATATGGATAAACGAAATGTAATGGTAAATGTGAATGGATGATGGATGGAAATGTAAATGAAATGTAAATGAATGAAATGTAATGATGAATGATAAATGTAATGATGTATGTAAATGTAATGATAGATGAGATGGAATGCAATAATGTGATGATATAAATGTAATGATAAATGAATGGTGTAACATAACATGTATATGATATCACGAAATGAGATTTTTATTGTGAATTTATGATGAGATGAAGAGATGATCCTATATGCATGCCGTGTATGAAAATTGTATGTGTCGAGTATACTCAGTCTTTAATAAGAAAAGATAACATCATTTGTGAATGAATCATTGTAACTTGTGTCACTAGTACTCTGCAGATGTATTATTATGAATGTAATCTATGTTAACCATGCAAATGCCTATTTTATCAATGCAAATCTAAGTGTCATTTCAATAATCATTCTATTCTGCTTTGTATCATCACTGAGCTTTATTTTAAAATGTTGAAAGCGAATACAAGCATCAATGATATGAGATAGACCAATGATGACCTGAGTATTTCTTTCATGATTTTTGATATTGCAAGCAAACACAAGCATCATGGTATAAGATAGACCAATGATGACCTGAGCATTTCTTGCATAAACAAACAAGAATTAATCATTTTCTTAAGTGAATTGGAATGTCATCCATGATACTTGCTAGAGCACTTCCCACGACAATTCACAAAATAATAACGACTAACTCACAAACAGCAAACAAAGAAAGGGTATCATTCTTCTTCCTTACTTCTCTAGTTCAATACATCATTGAGTAGTTCCAAAGAAATGATAATCAAATGATAAAATGAAAAGCACAACAATTCAATTCTACTTAATGTATTTTCAAATCATTATTCAGATTAGATCATCAGTGTTGAGATGTGTGTGCTGATGTGTGCATGATATTTCCAAGCATTTAACTAAATGATGTGACCTAAAAGACTTATCCTAGGGGTCTCGGGGACTGATCAAAGATTAGTCTTGCCTACGTTATACACGCAAAGACCACGTAGTTCGACTAACACAGACTCCACTTTTGACTGATGTAGACTCTATTTTTGTGTTTTTTTTTAATTTTCTGATGATTTTTGGATTTTGGATTTTCTGATGTTTTTGGATTTTGATGGATTTTCTGATTTTTTTGGATTTTGGATTTTCTGATGTTTTTTGGATTTTGATGGATTTTCTGATGTTTTTGGATTTTGTATTTTCTGATGTTTTTGGATTTTGGATTTATTGCCACTTGTGTTGTCATGTTTGACTGCCCTTCCATGCAAGCTGAAAGTCTACTTGTACTAGATAACACTAGGATGTTGCCCCAAGCTAGGGTAAAACATGGTGTCTCTGCTATGATATGGATAGTGAGAATCTCAACTGATAGATGGAAATGATATGAAAGGAAACAATCGTAACAACACTGTACCCAGTAGATAGAGAAGTTTGGTGAAAATCACAAGTAACGCCTGTTTGCCAGGTTTTCCTCACTTGTTTTTATTGTGTCCTCTTTCATTTTCTTTTGTATTCTTTTTTTTTTTAATTTTAATTTTTATTTTCTGTCATCATGACACTTGTTTGCCAGGTTTTCATCAAGACAACTTTATTGACCGTGCACTAGATATCCTCAAGTGTAGAATTGCCTGAGATGAATGCTGTTCATGGGCTCCTCCAACATGTATCCTTCTGGTGTAGAAAGTCGGTATGCTCCTGATCCATAGACTGATATGATGACATAAGGTCCTATCCAGTTAGGTTCAAACTTTCCCTTCTTTTCTCTGTCTACTTGATTTCTAGGGTTTTCCCGTAGGACCAAGTCTCAGATCTGGAAGACTCTAGGCTTAACCCTATGATTATAGTTCCTAGACATCCTTTGTTGATAGGTTGTCAAATGATTGATAGCTTGTTGTCGACTTTCATCAAGTAGCTCTAATTCCTGTAGTCTAGAGACCCTATAATCCTCATCTGAAATGAGTCCCTTTAGTGAAACTCGAAGGGATGGAATTTCTACCTCAATAGGTAATATTGCCTCTGATCCATAAACAAGAGCATATGGTGTAGCTCCTGTTGGTGTTCTGATGCTAGTCCTGTAAGCCCAAAGAGCAGGGTTAAGCTGAATGTGCCAATCACATCCCACTTCATTTATAGTCTTCTTGAGAATCTTTAGGATTGTTTTGTTTGAAGCTTCTGCCTGCCCATTACCTTGAGGGTAATACGGGGTTGAAAAGTGATGTTGAATGTGGAACTTTTCACACAGCTCTTGGACGTCTTGGTTTTTGAAAGGCCTACCATTATCTGTGATGATTGACTGGGGTATCCCATATCTACAAATGAGATAATTAAGAATGAAAGATGATATTTTCTTTCCAGTGATTGTGGTTAAAGGAACTACCTCCACCCATTTTGTAAAATATTCGGTTGCTGTGATAATGAACTTGTGTCCATTAGATGAAGATGGGTGAATTTTCCCTACTAGGTCTAATCCCCACTGAGAGAAAGGCCATGTAGTTGCAAATGGATGCAGCTCCTACGCTGGTGCATGTATAAGATTGCCATGGATCTGGCATTTTGAACATCTTTTGACAAACTGATAAGATTCTTGCTCCATGTGTGGCCAGTAATACCCCAAACGAAGGAGTTTCTTGGCTTAAGATAATCCACTTGAATCTGTTCCACAAATTCCTTCATGGACCTCGTGTAAAGCATAAGTGGATTCATCATGTTCTAAACAACATAAAAGAGTACCATCTAGGCCTCGACGGTAAAGGGTGTCGGCAATAATGGTATGTTTGGCGGATTGGCGTATGAAGTTGCATTTTTGGTTGCGAGAAAGATCTAGCGGTAAGATATTATCTTTCAGATAAGTATAAATGTCTCCATAAATGGAAGATTGGGTACTATCCAAAAGGCTTATGGTTTGGGATTTGGGATTTGCGTATGCAGGATTTGATACTTGTTCTACAATAAATCGATAACAATCTTGCGTTTCAGGCATTTGTAGAAGAGATGCTATTGTGGCCATGGCATCTGCTACTTTGTTCTCTGATCTTGGTATCTGCTCAAATTTGATTTCTATGAAGTATTTTCTTAGGTCATCCACCAGCCTTTTGTATAAAATCAGTGTCATCCTTAGTTTGGTAATCATTGTTGACTTGGTAGATGATTAATTGGGAGTCTCCATACACCTGTAGTTCTGTGATTTTCCATTCAATAGCCACTTTAATTCCAAGGATCAAAGCCTCATATTCTGCCACATTGTTAGTGCAACGGAAGGTAAGCATGTATGATCACGGGATTGTGTGCCCAAGAGGTGTGACAAATAGAATTCCTGCCCCTGATCCATGTTGTGTATAGGATCCATCGAAGTAGAGTTGCCATGGTTGTGTTGTAACATTGAGGATATCTACATCGGGAAATTCCATGGTCATAGGATGACTGTCTGATAATGGAGCTTCTGCTAATTGATCGGCGATGACTTGTCCTTTGATAGCTTTCCTTTCAACATATTGAATATCAAACCCACTGAGGAGCATGACCCACTTTGCCAACCTTCCTGTTAAAGCTGCTTTGCTCAATAGATACTTGAGAGGATCAATTTTTGCAATGAGTTTGATAGTGTGAGTGAGCATATAATGTCACAATTTTTGTGTTGCAAATATTACTGCTAAGCATGATTTTTCAATGAAGGTGTAGTTTACTTCATGTCCATTGAGTGTCCTGCTGATATAGTATATTGCCTGTTCTTTTCCTTCTTTATCCTCTTGTGCTAGCAAGGCTCCTAAAGAAATATATGTTGTTGCGATATATAGCAACAATGGCTTGTCTTCATTGGGTGGTACCAAGATTGGTGGTGTCATTAGATAATGCTTGATTTGATTGAAAGTACTCTCACACTATTCATCCCATTTAAAAGGCACATTTTTATGCAAAAGATGGTTGAATGGATGACACCGATCTGCTAGTTGAGAGATGAATCTTCTGATGGACTGTAGTCGGCCTTGTAGAGATCTTAATGTACTGATATTCTTAGGAGGTGGCATTTCCATAATGGCTTGGACTTTTGCTGGATCTACTTCAATTCCCTTTATAGAAACTATGTATCCTAGGAGTTTTGCTGATGTTACTCCAAAGGCACATTTCTTAGGATTCAATCTGACTTTTAATTTTTCCAACCTGTCGAATATTTTGGCCAATATCTCTAGATGTCCTTCCCTGGTGTAAGACTTTGCTAAGATATCATCCACATAGTCCTCCATGAAGGTGTGCATCATATCATGGAAGATTGTTGTCATAGCTCGCTGGTATGTAGCTCCTGCATTCTTTAACCCAAAAGGCATGACATTCCAGCAAAAGGTGCCCCATGGACATGTAAATGCTATCTTCTCTTGGTCTTCAGGGGCTATCTTGATTTGATTGTATCCTGAAAATCCATCCATGAGTGATAGCATTTGATGACCGGCTGTGAGATCTACAATCATGTCTATGTTTGGCAAAGGAAAATCATCCTTTGGACATGCCTTATTTAAATCCCGAAAATCAGTACATATTCTAATGGTGTTATCTGGCTTTGAAATAGGTACAATGTTGGATATCCATTCTGCATAATCAATAGATCTGATGAATCCAGCATCTAGTAATTTCTTCAAATCATTTTTCACTAATAATGCAACATGTGGATGCATTTTTCTCAGCTTCTGTTTTACTGGTTTAGTGCCAGCTGGTAAGGATAAGTGATGCATAATGAGATATGTGTCCAAGCCTGGCATGTTAGAGTATGACCAAGCAAAATTGATGCATCGTTCTTCAAAGAATTTGATAAAATCTAGCTTTTCTGTATCTGTCATGGATGTGGCCAGGTGTAGTATTCTTGCTTTCTCTACTGTGCCAATATTAATAGACTGTGTGGGTTCTATCAACACTGATGATCTTTCATGGTAATGTTGTGGGAGGATGTCAAACCTTCCATCCTTTGGTGCCTTAATGAGGTTTTCACCATCGGATGTGTTCTTTGTTTTTACTATTTTAGGATCAAATACTTCCATAGAATGGTTTTCACCATTAGATCCATTTTTTCCTTTCATATTTTTGCAACTGGAAGGCTTGGCATCCTCCTGCCTAAAAGCGTCATTAAAATAAGTATTGGTAGAACAAGTATCAGATTCCTCATAGCAAAGGTAGTTAATAATGGAGGAGTCATTGTCAAAAATAGGGAAATTAATAGGATGTTGGGGTTCCCATTCAATAAGTTCGGGATGTAGTAAAGGCAACGAATCATTAGATGGGTTGAGGTCAGCGATAGTGAAAGCTCAGACAGAAATGTCATCTAGGTTGTTTGTGGTTATGTTGAGGCCTACAAAGGTATTTTATTCCACATCATTTATCTCAATTGATGTCTGTTCATCTTCACTTGAGTCATCAAAATTTTGTGTTTCAAAGACAATAGGATTAAATTTTGAGCTTTGACCCTCATCGTGTTTGGGGGTATACTTTTTGATAATGTCAATCTGAATATCTTCATAGGAAACATCTGATAAGTTGTCCCACTCATACTCATTTGAATCTGTTTCATAGTTATCTCTTATTTGAAGAATATGCTCCACAGTTTTATTGGTGATTTCTGCTTTTGCTTTTTTTGTATGTCCAGTTTGGACATTCTGCTGAATTATGAGGACTTGGATTGGTTCTATCACACTTTGTTTCCCTCGATCAAGAGATCCTTGTTTTGCTACATATCCTAGTCCCATTTTATCCTTATGTTGGAATGTAACAAGCTGGATTGGTTCTGTTATGCCTTGTTTCCTTAACCTGAGAGGTCCCTGTCCTGAATATCCCATCTTCTCCAGAATAGTTTTTCCTTTCCCATATTGATTTGTTTGTATGATGTTACTTGTGGAAGCGGAAGCTTCTTCATCTTTATAAAGCCAATTTAGTATGGCCTTATCTTCTAATTCTTCATCTAAACTCCCAGCTTTTACAAAATTTCCATCTAATGTTGTTGTAGATTGTTCTGAATTGTGGGTGTTTGTAGATGGCTGTCCATATGTTTGTAAGGAGGGTAACATTTGTGATAGATGAAATGAGTGTCCAACATCATATTCACTTATTCCTTTGTCACTTATCTGTACTTCCTTGGTGAATTGTTGTGAGAGTGGAGCCAATTGTTCTTCAACATTTGAAGGATTAGATTGTGCCACCCTTATCTCTTGTGATTTTTGTTGTTTTGGAAGCCACTTTGAAATGAAGCTCTGCTGTTGCTCACTATCTGTTGTGCTAACTTCTTTGTTGTTAGGTATGAATGTATCCTGAGATGTTTTCAATGTATGACAAGCTTGGGTGTCATTGCAGTCTGCTGTGATTGTTACCTCTTGTCCATTGACAGGAAATTTTAGGCATTGATGATAGGTAGAAGGTACTGCTTGCATATCATGGATCCAAGGGCGTCCCAACAGTATGTTGTATGTTAGTTCTCTATCTAAAACTTGGCAAACCACTTTTTCGAAAATAGGCCCAACTTGAATGGGTAATATGATCAACCCTTTAGAGGACCTTTCTTCTTCATCATATGCTTTGATTGTGATTTTTCTTCTTGTATCAATAGCTTCATCTGAGTATCCTAGTGCACGAATCAGCTTTAAGGTACAAATATTTAAACCAGCCCCTCCATCTATCAGGACATGTTTTACACGATGTTTATGGATAAGGACTTCAATGTGAAGGGCATAATTGTGTGGATGAGTGAGTGATACATCATCATGTTCAGAAAATGAAAGGAAATGAGGTGTAGATAGATGTCCCACCATAGCTTGGAATTGACACACATCCAGATTGTTAGGTACCGTAGTTGATACAAGAGCTTGTTCAAGAACCTCTTTGTGTGATGGGGAAATCTTCAAAAGTTCCAAGATTGATATTTGTACTGGCATTTTCTGCAATTGATCGATGAGGTTATATTGATTGGAGGGAGGATCCACTGATGGGGATGATATTGATGCTCCTTTCAATATAACTTTGGATTGTGCCCTTGATGTGGCATTAACCGGTTGGTACTCTTGTTTCCCTTTGAGTGTGACTACATTGATTTGGTTTTTAGATTTGTCCATATGTTGTACCAAATTGGTAGATGTAATGTCGTTGTTCTGATTGATTTGGTTGCATAACTCTTCATCCTCCTTGACAGCAGACAAACAAAGGATTGTTGTGTCATAAACATAGCCAATGTTTTTACCTTTGGTGTTTGCAGAAGAAGATTCTCCCTTCTGATAATTGGGTAAAGGATTTTTGAATGTTGTATGATCTTTGTTTGTTTGAGGGCCCTCTACAAATACTTTCTTTTGATCTATGAGGTCTTGTACCGCATGTTTTAATTGCCAACAATTTTCAGTCATGTGACCTTTATTTTGATGATAGTGACAGTAATGTAAGTCATTCCACCATGATGGTTTGACTTGAGGGTCCCAATTTCTAGCCTCTTGCACTTGAATGAGTTTTTCGTTTAAAATTTCTTTGAGGACTGATTCCAATGATTGTCCTAATGGCGTGAATTTCCATTTATTGGATGGTCGTTGGAATGATTGGGCTTTTGTTTCCCCAATGTTTTGATTATTTCCTTGATCACTACTTTGTTTGACATTAAAACCATTGTTTTGTTTGTTTGTAGTGGTTGGTGTCAAGGTGAATACTAGTTTAGGTGCGTGTGTATTGATCATGGTATCAGTATTCTTATTCTTTTGCCAAAAACTTGGCTTTTCGTTGTTGTTGTTAGAGGAATGGTTATTGTTTGAACCTTCAATGAAGTGTTTGATTGTTCCTCTTTTGATTAGAGCCTATTCGATTTTGAGTCCCTTTTCGATAACTTGTTCAAATGTGGATGGACATTGTAAGTCCTATCTGTAATTCATGTCATCTACTAAGTTATCAATGAACATCTCTATCTTCTCCTCTTCAGGAATAGATCTAGGGTATTTAGCAAATAGCCTTCTCCATCGTTGGAGAAAGGAAAGAAATTTTTTACCTTTTGCTTGTTTGGTGTTGTAGAGCTCTTTTAAGGTTACCCCATGTTGGATGTTGAATGAGAAGTGTGTTATGAACCTATTGATTAATTCTTCAAAGGATTGAATCCCAGGTTCTAGTTTAGAAAACCACTCCATGCAAGTATTCCCTAAGCTCCTTGGAAATAATCGTAGTAGGTAAGAGTCCTCGTGTGCGAACTCTATGCTCATGGCTCAAAATTCTCGTACGTGATCAAATGGATCGGTTCTTCCATTATACTTGTTGTATGTTGGGTACTCACAATACCTTGGAAATGGTATCATGTTAATGCTTGAGTCAAATGGATAAGGGCAAATGTCTTGTAATAGATATCTCTTTGTTGGCCCTTGTTGGATATTTTGGAATTGTAATTGCAATTGTTGGATTTGTCTTGTCAAAACATCTATTTGATTTGGATTTTCTATATTAGTTGAATTAGGTGTGGTTGTTTCCTTGAGTTGATTGACATCAAAGTATTTAGGAAGCTTAGCACCTTTGTCAGCTAATAATAGAAGATACTTTTCCATATCTTGCTCTAGCATCTTTTCCATAAATTTATGGAAATGAGGGTCTTGTTGAACTTTCTCGATTTCCTCTGCAGTTATTTCTTTCTCATGCGAGTTAATAAGAGGATCAGTGTTGCTATATCATCCCCAAGGGTTTTCTTCAGCCATGGCTGCTATTCTTTCATTTTCTTGTTCTTGTTGTTTTTGATATGCTGCTCGTGTGAAAATAGGCATACAAACGTTTAAAGTTTACTCTAGACTTTGATCTTGGATTTGATTGGATAAGTGCCAAGGTTGTTGATTTAAAATCTGATTTCGTCTTATCTAGTTTCGTGATGAAAGGATGATAGAATCCTTGATAGGGAAACTTTGACAGAAAATCTCAGATTTTGGTGAAAATGACACTATGCAAGATGCTGCAAGATCTAGGTGTAGGGGTAAAGCTTTTTCTTTTGCGTGACTTAAGTGTTCTGGACTGTGAAAAAAATGTTTTGAACTGATGGAAACCTTGTATTCGATATGGGCAAGCTCACAAAATGTCCTATTAACTCTCTATTTTTCGAGTTTTATGGCGCGCTAAAACAGAGACCGGGCGCGCTGAAACAGAGACTGGGCGCGCTAAAACAGATACTGGGCGCGCTAAAACAGATACCGGGTGTGCTAAAACAGAGACTGGGAGCGCTAAAACAGATACTGGGCGCGCTAAAACAGATATCGGGCGCGCTAAAATAGATACCGGGCGCGCTAAAATAGATATTGGGCACGCTAAAATAGATACCGGGCGCGCTAAAACTATGACCTTAAGATTTTTAAGACAGAAAAACTATCTTATTCTATGAAACTCACTTGGTCTGGTATCATATTGGATGGCTGGTTGTGGGATGTATTCTGGATGAATTCTCTGACTATGATTGTGGTGTTGCCTAAGAGCTCTTCTTTGGAAATATGCTTGTGAATCTAAGGGAGCTACAGCGTAGTCGTCTATATAACCTCTAGAGAAATCGTGATACCTATGAATAAAAGTTCTATGTTGGAGTAGAACTTTCCTGCTTTGATACATAAACCTTTGTTTTCTTAGGAGTTGTTTGTATGCAAGTGTTCTCTTTGGTTTTCAGATTCGTTTGGCAAGAGATTTCTTGACAAACTTGGTGGATACCCAATCTCGAATCATGAGAAATCCACAAGTTCTTTGATTTTAGGGATTTTTGTGATGATCTTATCTGAGTTTAATGATAGAAAACATAGCAATCAAGAATAGAATGGTTGTATTTAAAATCCTAGAATCTAAACAAGTAGTGTATGTTCTTAAGAATCAATGATTCTTCTTGATTTTCACTGGTTTGATAACAAGATAAAACACATCAAATAGACTCACTCCTAGAGACAAAAGGTCATCATTATACACTTGAACGGCCCACAGCTT
This sequence comes from Sequoia sempervirens, assembly GCA_007258455.2. Lineage (NCBI taxonomy): Eukaryota > Viridiplantae > Streptophyta > Pinopsida > Cupressales > Cupressaceae > Sequoia > Sequoia sempervirens. The sequence continues at coordinate 6,642 of VDFB02334608.1, read as the reverse complement.
GGAATTGCGTCGACTCACATAGCCATGTCACCCCCTAGAGGGCGCTCGTGTTTTTGTCTTTTCCAGGTGCGTACTCAGAGTGACGGAAGTGGATACCGGATCCCCTGAGCAAACAGTCCTTGGCAATTATACGGTGAGTGCTTGAGGGTAGATTCTTCCCCGCCCCTGCACCGCCGAGTATTACAATGTTTGGAAACTGACAGGTGTGCTTCTATTTCTAGGTTCTTAGATAGGGTTTCCGTTCAAAGCGGAAAATGGATAAACTCTCGAGAGAGACCTCCCAATCTTTAAAACAAAGATTTTGGGGATGGTTATCCTGCACACTTCCGTTGAAAGAGGGTTTCCCCAAATTCACATAAATTTTTAAGTGGGTTGGAATACTATGGCTTTTGGCTGTCCCCACTCAGGTCATTCCCATAGGGTGAGTACTTTTTCCCACTATGGTAGGCCTGTCTAAAGGTTTTAAGAAAACTTGAAATTGCATAAAGTAAATGGTGAGTCTGGTATTCTGATGCACCTAGTTAAGGGGAGAGCATAAACCTATCACCCAAACACAACAAAAAAATGTTGTTCTTTTTAAAACCCAAAAGACAAGTGATTTATTCTAATGGAGATATTGCTCCATGATAAGCATGATGTTCAATTTTTAACTGCCAAAAGAAATGTGACGTTTCTATCCTAGGATTGGTAAATTTTAACCAAACAAAAAGACAGAAATGAAATCTGGCCGCGGACGCGTCAGATCCAGATGAAAGAAATGCTTTTAAAGATAAAAAGATGGCACGCTGGAATAGTAACCGGGCGCGCTGGAATAGGAACCCGGTGCACTGAAACAGACCCCCTGCGCGCTGCAAAAACTCACGATCCCGCGAAAACTTTCACGCCGATTCCTGTACGACACAATTTTCAAAATTTTAGTAAAATATGGGGTATTGCCCCATGGTGGGTGCCAAATTGTAAGCTGTAGAATGGGGGAAACAAGCTAAACTATGCATCTACGCTTCTAAATAAGATAATTGCATCTAAAACTTAATAAATTTAAACTAATTTAAACTAGAAAGCTTCAGAAATCTATCCTATTGCTCTCTAACTCTAAAGACTTCTCTAATTTACTTAGCTCTCAGATTCGTAAGCTAATAAAACCATTAAAGTGACACTTAGAGAATGAGAAATGAATTATTCTACTCTAATATGATCTAAATGTGCAAATTCTATTCTAATGGCAGCCATGACTGCAAATGCTGGAATGCTGGATGGAATGCTGGATGATGGTTTGGATGCTTGAATGCTTTGGAAACCTGCAGAGTAAGATTGCATTAGTCGGGATCCTTTTCTTGTAGCCCAAGAGCTATATTTATAGCTTTCACGGCAGCACAATTGCACAGGAAACCGGGATGAGGGGCTGTGATTTCCTCTGGAGAATCCAAAGGCATGGGATGAGAAGAAGGAGCTGATCATGGAGAATGGTTTCTCCCCATGAAAACACCAGGCAAGATAAGAGGGAAGGTGGGTGGAAGGTTGTTGAGAGAACTTCCTGCAAATTTTTCCCTGAAGCTTTTCCCGTGAATGGCAGTGCCATTAATTTGAATTTTGAGAAATTAAATTTTATTGGTGAGTGAATAGTGCAAATTTTATGCATAAATTTAAATATTTTTAATTTATTTAAATTTAGCAAAAGGAGGAATAAATAATTTAATAAATCAAACTATAGGGTTTGTTTTATTAAATTAAAAGGAGAATGATAATTAAATAAAAGATTTTTAGCAATCTTTATTTAATTAAGAAGAAATGTGATTTTAAATAACACAAATTATTTAAATTATGTATTTAATTTTAAGATAGAAGTAATAATGATAATAATTAAATAAAACAAAGTTTTTAATTTTGTTTATTTAATTAAGAGAGAAATAATATGATGAAAATGATAATAATTAAATAAAACAAAGTTTTTAATTTTGTTTATTTAATTAGGAGAGAAAAATAGAAGAATTATAAATGAACTTTATATAAATAAATATTTCTATTTATTTACTAAGTAGAAGAATTTAAGATTAATTAATCGAATAAGTCGTATTCAATTAATTAGATTCTCTAGACCATTTTTAGGTGTCTACAACGTGGAATGTGGACAAAGGACACCATATCCATCCTAGAACTAATTTGCAAATTATGTTGAACAACTAGAGCCAGCTGCCAATTAACATCCTTCACCTTACGTTCAATCAACAAATTCACAATAACCTGAGAGTCAGATTCACAAATAACCTTACACCAACCTAGAGCATAGACAATCACCAATCCCTCCATAAAATTATTAGCCATCCAACCTTTATAAATAGAAAAGAAGAACACAACTTCACCTAAACAATCTCTACCCACGCCTCCAATCCCAGCAGGTCTAGGATTACCATGAGAAGAGTCATCTGTGTTAATCTTCAAGATGTCCTCAGGAGGAGGCATCCATCTACCCATCCTTTGAACTTTCTTTTTTGCACTTGTACCCCTTCTGACACAAGTAGAGGTAGGAGACAAACCTTGAAAACCCATTCTATCAATAATTTCATCATCCCCTCTATCAAGTGGGAACATCACCTCACATTTAGCTTCCACAGTCTCCTGGATCATTCCCATAATTCTATGCCAAACTTGTTGGATACCTAACCTTTCCCCTCGAAAAATCCTATGATTTTGCTCTAGCCAAATCTGCCAGAGAATAAAGGTAGGTCCAATGCACCAAACAATCTGAAGAAAAGGAGTCAAAGTAGGGGGCTTACCCAGACTTCTCCAGAATTCCACCAAGGATGAAGCATGAACACAAGGGTGTTTCCAAACACCCCACCAAAGGTGCCAAAGTTGCAAGGATAAAGAACATCTGAAGAACAAATGTGAAGAGTCCTCCTTAGCAGCACCACACAAAACACATAAGGAAGGTCCATGAAATCCACGCTTCTGAATATTGTCCCAAGTCAAACACCTATTCCAGGCCAAAGTCCACACAAAGCAATTACATTTTGGCTAAGAGAACTTATTCCACACATACTTCCACCAATGGACCTCTTCTCCATTCAATCTGTGAGCCATCAATTCCTGATATCCACTAGCCACAGAAAAAATTCCTTTAGGATTTGGGTGCCAAGCAAAAACATCCTTGTCCTTGAGGGAACTATAGTGTCTAACTGATAAAATAGTTTGAAGCTTAGCACAATCTTCCTCCAAACCTACCATCGGCCACTCATGCGGGGACTTCCAGCTAGCAACCTCCAACTGACCACAAGGGTGAAAAGATTTAAAATCACTCACCCTTGACCAACCAACCTCCAAGAAGCATTGACAAAGAGCCAATAAATTAAGAAACTGAGAGATAATGGGAGGACAACCATCCCAAGAGTCAGACCAAAAGAGAGCATTTGTTCCCTTCTTACATATCCAAAATAATCCCTCCTTAATCAAAGTAGCCCCTTTCTTGAGAGTCTCACAAATCACTGATCCACTTCCCACCAGAGGATAATGGGGAACCTCATCCATTGGGATCCTAGGAAGATACTTAAGAAGTAGAATTTTAGCCCATAGCTGATCTTGCTCCACACACCATCTCCAATAAAGTTTTGCAGCCAATGCCATCCCAGATAAAGATGAATGCCTCAAGCCTAGACCACCCAACTGTTTAGGGGAGCACACAATATCCCATTTGACCAGGCTCGATTTAGAGGAAGACAAGTTTCCATCCCATAAAAAATGCCTTGCCAAGGAATCCAATTCCTTAACAAAGCCCATCGAAGCCACCTGAAGCATACATCTATACAAGGGAAGAGCCTAAACCACATATTTAAGCAACTAAACACACCTAGCAAAGGAAAGCCATCTATGAGTCCAATGATTAACCTTCACTCAAAATTTGTCTAGAATATGCTACCAAGAATCTCTAGGGAGCCTATCAGAAGAGATTGGAATACCTAGATAATTCGAAGGAAGAGAGCCTATCTAAAACCTCATAATAAGAGCAATTCTCTATTGAATAGGTTTAGGTGTATTAAAAAGAAGATGGAGGACTTATCTTCATTAATTAATTAACTAGAAGCAATGAGATAAACATCCAAAGCCTTACACAGATTAGTAGCCTCCTTGATAGTATCCACACCCATCGGGGTAGTATCATCCACAAATTTTAGATGTGACTAAGGAGGAAAGTCATTGCCCCACCTCCACCCATGGATAACCCTTGACTCAATATTGCTTTTCAAAAATCTCCCCAACCCTTCAGCAAAAATAAGAAAGAGATAAGGGGAAAGAGGGTCTCCTTGCCAAAGAGCTCGAGAAGCTCAAAAAAGCTCAGTGTGCTCCCCATTGATTAAAACAAAGAAGGAGGTAGAAGTTACACAACTCATAACCCACCGAATCCAGTCCTCAGCAAATCCAAAGGCCCCAAGAATATTCTGAAGAAAGGACCACTGAACTCTATCATAAGCCTTAGCCATATCAAGCTTGATAAACATTGCCTTAGCTTTTGACATAGCCATAGAGTGGATAGTCTCTGTAGCAATAACAACTCCATCCAGAATTTTCCATAAGACATTTAAGCCATTTCTTCAACCTTTCAGCAATCACCTTAGAGATAATCTTGTAAATCACATTACAAAGGGCAATGGGACAAAATTGGCTTAACCGATCTGCCCCATCACGTTTTGGGATGAGGGCAAGAAAAGTGGAGTTCAATGCCTGAAGCATTTCTTTATTCCTCTGAGATTCCTGGACCACCTCTAATAAATCAACCTTAATAATATCTCAAAATTCTTGAAAGAATTCAATTGGAAACTCGTCAGGACCCAGAGCTTTCCCTTTCTTCATATGGAAAACAATCTCCTCCAACTCCTTCATAGAAACAAAACGCATAAGATTATCATTCATTTCTCTAGTAACTAGTTGGGGGATGCAAGAAAGAACCTGAGCTTCCTCCACAGAACCCTCTTGAGTGTCCTCCCTAAAAAGAGAAGTAAAATACAGCATTGCCTCTCTAGATATCTCCTGTAAGGAGGAAATATGTTCTCCCCTATCATTCACAAGCATAGGAATAGAATTACCATGCCTCCTCGCCTTCATCGAATTGAAGAAGAAGGTTGTGTTTTTATCCCCCTCTTGAAGCCACTCCACATGAGCTTTCTATTTCCAGTAAATTTCTTCATGCATTTCACATTCTTCTAGGATTTTTAAGGCCATAGCCTCTTCTTGAAGCAAGGCTTCTGACAAACCATTCTCCCTAATTTCCCTGGTTATATTATCTAACTTAGATTGAGCAAGAGCTTTGTCATGAAAAATGTTCCCAAAACAATGGCGATTCCAATACTTAAGCTGATATTTAACATATTGCAATAGCTTGGAAAAAGTGTACATAGCTTTTCCATAGGTAGGTCTACCAATCCTCCACTAGTGAGCATCATAGTCCTATAAAGAGGGATCATGCAACCACATAAGTTGGAACTTGAAAGAAGGAGATTGGGCCATCCGAGCAGAGGACACCACTAACTTAATAGGCCAGTGATCTGAACCCCGCCAATCTAGAATCTCTGAACAAGTAGACCAACCACCACCAACCCAAAAATAAGAAACCAGAAATCGATCAAGTCTTTCTGCAATACACTTCTCCCCAATTCTCCAGTTGTTCTAGGTAAACTGTCCATTTCTAGGCTTGATATCCACCAAGTTCAAAGCTGTTATGTTATCACAAAGCAAAAAGGTATAAGGTTCCAATCTTGCTATACCCCCTGTTTCTCAGCCAACTCAATAATGGGGTTGAAATCTCCCGCCATAATCCAAGGGTGATAAGGCACCATACTTCAAATAAACCTTAAATGGGACCATAAATATTGCTTACCCAAAAATTCAGTAGGAGCATAAATGTTGGAGAGGAGAATAGTTTCCCTAGTCTCAATGCTTGTAGCAATCAAAGACATAGAGGATTTAGAAGACATCCACCAGAGAGGGCGAATCCTCAAAGGATTCCAGAGGCAGGCTACACCCCCAGTAGTACCATGAGCACCAATACATTGGCAATCACCTCTACTCCACAACTTAGATGAAAGACTAGTCATGCTTTCAATAGATAACTTCATATCCTATAAAAAAAGAAAATTAGGAGAATGAATTCCCACCAAGTCACGAATAGCTTTTTGTCTAGGGCCACTATTCAAGCCCCGTACATTCCAAGAGAGAATGATCATTTTGGAGGATTAGAAAAATGGGAGTCAAGAGTTTTGACAGAACCTGACTCCACTAAAGTCTCCCCCATCAGCTTGATTTTCTCAAAATATTTCTTTCTTCTAGTCTTGGAAGGCTTCTCAATAGTCCCTTTCTTCAATTCTTTCTGAAGAATACCCAATGCAGGAGAAGCCTTGCTTCCTTTTGCTACATCAGGAACAATTTTCAAAGGAGGACAAGTTGTTTCTCCCACCATCAATGGTGCAATAACCATAGACTCAGGTTCCCTAGATGTCCCCAAACTCTGAATTGAGTCCATTTGCAAGGCCCCCTCTATCTGTGGCATCTGAATGTCCTCTGTGGCAATGTCTTCCTGAACCTCCTCCATAACCCTCTGGTCCATTCCAATCATACCAGGATTCACCTCCTGCAGACTAAGATCATCCAAAA
>VDFB02334607.1:0-39626 GCA_007258455.2 Sequoia sempervirens | reverse complement strand
TTATACATGCATAGGTAGGTGTGTATGTAAGGATTGAGATCTTTCATTGCTTAGAGCCTCACTCTAATATCATTGTTTGTCCAGATGTAGGAGCTAGGAACACTACATAGCTGGGAAGGACACAAGCAGCTTGGGGCAACAACAACAAGGCAAGAGGGAAACCTAACCAGTCATTCTCAGGTAATGACTGGTCTCCATTCTTATATGCACTTTGTTTTTTACTTATTCACGTATAAATTGTTTCATATTTCTATTGAGTAAGTATAGTTAGTCCCTTGGCTTGTGATGGACATGTACACTTCATGATTATCTATAAAGATTACATTTGTACACTTATGGTTCTCTTTTCTCAATTTGTTGTAATTGCAACATTGGAATAAAAAATGTAATCTGTTTTATTTGACAATCTTTATCAGGCATATTGACTTGACCTAGCAAACTTATGGTTTATCTTTTAAATGTTTAAACAACAAAAAAAAAAAACACTAAGTTGCCTGATTTCAACTAAAAGCTAAAAATCAAGTAACAGTGACACTGGGTAAAAGTACAAAGTTGTGTCACACTTTTATAAAGGAAACAACCAAAATTGATCCAACTTTTAAACTTGAATCACTAAAAAGTGGCATATATGGTTTAAATTTTGAAATTATGTAAACTAATAAAATGTGTATTTTTTAATATATTTCATGTTTATATTTTTTTTAATTAAAAATTTATTTGAATATAGTTTTTTTAATAAATTGACACTATAATTTAGTTGTTGATAAAATGTTAAAAATGATGCTACATGAGATGTTGGTCTTTATATAGTAAATTTATTTTTTCCTTCAATTTTTTTTTGTGTATTTATAACTTGAAACTTTAGTGCATGATTTTTTTCTTCCAATTTTGATAAATAATTTTTTTAAATAAATATTGGTGCAGGGGCACCAAAATAAATTCATGTAAATGAGGTCATGTGTTAGGTTTTAAGGTGTTTTAGTTTAATGGCATTCAAATAAGGTCATAATAGACCATTTACTATGTAGTTGGAGTCATTTGAGTCTATATGGTCATATTTGCAAATATTGTTAAATGTTGTTATGTAAAAGTGCGTAAAAATGCAATTTAGTGGAGTCCAACAGTCAGGAAGTTTGAATGGTTGTTGAGGCAGTTGAATCAGTTTGTTTTTGGTGTTTTAGTGTTTAAAAAGCCTCACATAATCTGAGGCACAAGGTTGGAGTTTTTTGGGAAGAAAAATCAATAAGAATCTCCTATTTATTTTAAATTTTCTATATATTTCATAGAAACATTTTTGTTGCAGGATTTTGTGCTTGGTCATACAGGGAGATTATTGCTTGAAGGGTGTTTTATTATGTGAAGAAAGTTATTAACATCATTTAGGCTTTTCTTTCATTGATTTTTATTAAGTTTCCAAGTCTTGGTGAGAAATATTCTGAGAAAGTGTCTGTACAGACAATTGTAGGGGTTTGTAAGCAAACAAAAATGAATTGACACCCATTCCACCATTGGATTTTTTTGTAGCTTGGTGGAATGGGTTGTCTAGGGTAGATTTAGGCATCCATGGAGTTTATGTGAGCAGGGAGGCCTTTTAAGAAGGTTTTGTAAGATGCCCTAGTTGGCAAATTCATTGAGTTTTGGTGAAAATTGCTGGTTAAAGGTGGGAAATGATTGAAAAACTTGAGGGAAACAATTTTTGATGGTTGATTAAGCTTGTGAAGGCTTATTGGAGCATGTTAGATGCATTGGCAAGGTATGGAGAAGTTGGGAATGTAGGTTTTCAATAAATCCTCTTTGGAATGGCTTAAATGAGGGTTTAATAGGTTGATGTTTTGGAGGGCGTTTCTCTGACAAAGAGTGGTGGAATTTGATGTTTTGGAACCTAGTAAAGGAATTTCCAAAGGAATTTTGGGTTGGCAGTAACTTTGAAGTGTAGAGTTGCTTTGTAAATTAGGGCTAATTGGAGCCTTGTTTACTGTACAAGCCTAGTTTAAGAGGTGTTGTCCCAAAGTAAGTGTATGAGGTTTTGAGATATGTTAAAGTGTACTCAAATGGGTTCCTAAAATGATATTTATTTTGTGATTTTGGTGAGTATTTTGTGAGTTATGCACAAATTTCACTGGTTGGATGGCTATAAGGGAAAAAGGAAAGAATTGAGGAATAGGGAAGAGTTAGGGTTTTAAAGATTAGAAAGTTGTTTTAAAGGGTCTAAATTGTGATTGTTAGATAATTTCCTCCTTGCTCTACATCATTGGTATTAGAGCTTAGGGATTAGATCTCTGGAAGTTGAAAAGTTGTAGTGAAAGAGTGAAGGTTGAAAGGCAAACTGCCTCCAAAAGGAAAAACTATGGCTAAAGAAATGATTGAATTGAAGGAAAAGCATGCTAAAGAGATAAGGGAGTTGAAAGAAAGAATTGTTGCTCTAGAAACAAGGCAGAGAAGAGATGTGGACATGGGTGATTTGAGTGATTCTGATGAAGAAGAGGAAGAAGAATTGGATCCTGAAGACCAAAGGATGGCAAAACTACTGAGGGATGTTAAAGGGGATAAACATAAGGTAAAGATTGATGTGACTAAATATGGTGGTAATCTGAATGAGAAATAATTATTGGATTGGATTGTAGTTTTGGACAATTACTTTGAATGCAAAGATGTTCCCGAAGAGCAAAGGGTGAAGATTGCAAAGACAAAGCTGAAGGTCCATGCAGTTTTGTGGTGGGATTATGAGCAATCTAAAAGAAGAAAAAGAGGTAAGTCAAATATTGTGTATTGGGACAACATGGTATCCAAAATGAAAGGTAAGTTTTTGCCTCCTGATTATGCCATTCAAATGTTTAGAAAACTTCAAGGTTTAAAGCAAAAATAAATGGATGTTAGGGCATATACTGAAGAATTTTACAAGTTAAGTATTAGGTCTGGTCATAATGAGGATGAGAATGAAAAGATTGCTAGGTATTTGGGTGGATTGAGATTTAACATTCAAGATGAACTAACCTTGGAAAATCTAAGAGTTGAAGAATGTTATTAGATGACTGTAAGAGTTGAAGAAAAGGTGAAAATAAGGCAAGAAAAGACAAGTAGAGGTAGAGGCAACACTTCTAGAGGAAGAGGTACATATTCTACTTCAAGACCATCAAGTGAAAGCCAAGAGGATGCACACAAAGGACAAGAACAAATTGTTGATCATAGAGGTGGATTCAGAGGCTCTAGAGGAAGATTTGGTGGTGGCAGAAATTCAAACACATTTTTAGGTAGATGCTATCATTGTAGTGAGTTTGGTCATCCAGCATACAAGTGCCCTGAAAAGCAAGGTTCTACTTCAAGTGGTGGTGAAAGGAGAAGTGATAAAAGAGTGCAATTAGTTCAAGAAGATGAATGTGAAAGTGTAAATTCTCCTAGTCACATTGCTGCTCCAGAAGTAGGAGAGTCATTGACGGTGAGAAGGAAATTAATCCAAGCTTCCAAGGAGAAGGAGATGGCTCAAAGAAGACAATTGTTCAGGACCACCTGCAAATGCAAAGGTAAGGTATGTAAGGTAGTGATAGATTTTGGTTCTAAAGATAACATGGTGTCAAGTGAAATGGTTGATAAGTTGAAGCTAGAAAGAATACCTCATGAAACACCATATAAGGCATCTTGGGTGAGTGATGATCAATCCATTTTAGTTAATGAACAAGTTCTAGTTGAGATTCAAATTGGTGGATATAGAGATAAGGTTCGTTGTGATGTTTTGCCAATGAGTTGTTGTCATTTGCTACTTGGAAGGCTATGGAGCTTTGATAGGCATGCACTTTATGATGGTATGCATAATACATATCAGGTTGAGAAGGGTAGCATTACTTTCACACTAACACCACTGCAGGAGGATGATAAAGCAAAGGGTAAGGAAACAAAGGTCATCATGTTTGGAAAGAAGGAGATTGTGAAGCTTGTGGAAGATAAACAAGAAGTGAAAATGGGATTTGCGGCCACTTCAAGGCTAGAAGATATGAGGACAGTAAAAGTGAAGGAAGACTCAGTATTGGAGAGTAAAGGAGATGAAAGTTTGCTGTCAAAGGTAGAAACATAGAAGGTCAAGGATGAATTCCTTGAGAAGACTAAAAATGAGTTTAAAAGGCATGATGAAATTGTGGTTGGGGCAGTTATTTGTCCTTTGGTATCAAGAGAGGTTAGAGGATAGTCTAATACTGTCAGGATAGTGGTCTGGAAATCTAATAAGATAGAGGTTGTTGGGGCAAAGAATTTGATGGTAGAGACAAGAGAAAAAGATGGAATACAATATGGTGAAAGGCAAGGTCAAAGTTAAGAGTTTGAGTATGCAATGAGAGGGAAAGAGTGGATAGTCAAGGACAAAGCTGGACAAAGCTGGACAAAGATTGTTTGTAGGTAGTAAAGGTATTGTTGCAGATATGAAGACAAACTTGACTTTAGTTTCAAGTGAAAAGATAGGAAGACAACCTTAATCAAATGGAGGACAACATAACCAAGGGTGGAACCGGTTAAAGGACAGGGATAGTGCAAGTTTCCAATTTTTGACCCATTGGAAAGGGTCACCAGATGAAGATGTAGGATGGAGAGCCTTCAAGGATTAGAGGCAACATGTTCTTGGTGTTATATAGTCCTCAAGGGACTTGATGTCTTCTTTTAGGTTGGGTCTATGGTGCAGGGGCACCAAAATAAATTCATGTAAATGAGGTCATGTGTTAGGTTTTAAGGTGTTTTAGTTTAATGTCATTCAAATAAGGTCACAATAGACCATTTACTATGTAGTTGGAGTCATTTGAGTCTATATGGTCATATTTGCAAATATTGTTAAATGTTGTTATGTAAAAGTGCATAAAAATGCAATTTAGTGGAGTCCAACGGTCAGGAGGTTTGAATGGTCATTTGAGGCAGTTGAATCGGTTTTTTTTTGGTGTGTTAGTGTTTAAAAAGCCTCACATAATCCGAGGCACAAGGTTGGAGTTTGTAGGGAAGAAAAATCAATAAGAATCTCCTGTTTATTTTTAATTTTCTATATATTTCATTGAAACATTGTTGTTGCAGGCTTTTGTGCTTGGACGTATAGGGAGATTATTGCTTGAAGGGTGTTCTATTGTGTGAAGAAAATTATTAACATCATTTAGGCTTTGATTTCATTGATTTTTATTAAGTTTCCAAGTCTTGGTGAGAAATATTATGAGAATGGGTATGTATAGACAGTTGTAGGGGTTTGTAAGCAAACAAAAATGAATTGACACCCATTCCACCATTGGATTTTTCTATATCTTGGTGGAATGGGTTGTCTAGGGTATATTTAGGCTTCCATGGAGTTTATGTGAGTAGGGAGGCCTTTTAAGAAGGTTTTGTATGATGCCCTAGTTGGTAAATTCATTGAGTTTTAGTGAAAATTGGTGGTTAAAGGTGGGAAATGATTGAAAAACTCGGGGGAAATTTTTTTTGATGGTTGATTAAGCTTGTGTAGGCTTATTGGAGCATGTTAGATGCATTGGCAAGGTATGGAGAAGTTTGGAATGTAGGTTTTCAATAAATCCTCTTTGCAATGGCTTAAATGAGGGTTTTATAGGTTGATATTTTGGAGGGCGTTTCTCTAACAAAAAGTGGTGGAATATGATGTTTTGGAACCTAGTAAAAGACTATCCAAAGGAATTTTGGGTTGGCAGTAACTTTGAAGTAGAGTTGCTTTGTAAATTAGGGCTAATTGGAGCCTTATTCAACGTACAAGCCTAGTTTAAGAGGTGTTGTTCCAAAGTAAGTATATGAGGTTTTGAGATATGTTAAAGTGTACCCAAATGGGTTCTTGAAATGATATTTATTTTGTGGGTTTGGTGAGTATTTTGTGAGTTATGCACAAATTTCACTGGTTGGAGAGTTAGGGTTTTAAAGATTGGAAAGTTGTTTTAAAGGGCCTGAATTGTTATTGTTAGACAATTGCCTCCCTGCTCTACATCAAATATTGAAATGCATGTGTATTAAAACATATTTGTTTCTATTTGATGTCAACTTTCATATTAACTATTTATCTAAAATAGAAAAAAATCTTGAAATAAAATCTTTTAATTAATGCATCATATTTTTTTCAATTTTTTTAATAAGTTTTAGTATTTTTTTTGACATGATAATCAACCTAATATTTTGGTGTTGATAACCTAATTTTCGTAAAAAAATAAAAAAAATAAAACTATTTAAAAATATATGATTTTAAAACTACACTTATGGATCTACAAAAGGGTATTTTTTATATTTTTAAAAATATATTATTTACATGAGTAGGAGTTGTTGAAATATCAAGATTTTCAAATAATTTTATTTTTTTGGTAAATTGGCTTCAAAGTGGTACTACACATGCATTTAATCAACAATTTTAGTTGGAAAAGTTGTGGACATATCTAACATAAAATAAATCAAAATAGATCATATGTTTGATCAAGATTGATTTATAGTTAGAAATACTTAAATTCACTGGTGTTGATAAGTTGGTCGAAAGTGTGACACAACTTTGTACTTTTACTCCATTGTAAGAAACAACAAACTAGATTATTCTTTGATTGGGGGTGAAATCATAATGTAGAATTCAGTTGGGTCAGTTGTGTAGTGTAGAATTGATCTCAATGCACAAAACTAACCTTCTATGGATGAAATTGACTCGACAAGATTTGTGACCTAAAAAACTACTTTGCCTTGCCTTTTGATAATTAATAATGCAACAATGAACTAATAGTGTTTACAAACTCCTTTGGGGAGATTGCTAAGCAAGGGTTATGTTCTCCTTAGTCAAACAACTAGGTGAATTGATTTAATGACTAATGAACAATAATCAAAGACAACAAGCAACCATGCAATATGCCTATTTGTTGGTAAATATGTAGATGTTGATGCGGAAATGAATGGTCAGATGTGCTCCTTGAATGATGATACAAATAGTAAGTGAGATCTTCTAATGATGTCAACATGAATTAATAAGAAATCCATTGGACAAGCCGATTCACACCTCTTACAACCTACACAGTCTTCTGTTCTTGGAGCAGAAGCAATTTGCTTAGCTTTACATCCTTCCCAAGGTATCATTTCTAATACATCTGTGGGACACGCTCATACACACTGGGTACAACCAATACATGTATCATAAATTTTGACTGAATGTGCCGTTGGATCTAAGATTTGTCTTTTTTATACACCACCCTAGAAAACAATTTGAAATATTTTGTGCTTCCAGTTGACATGCAATGACTAGTTGGATGAGGACAATATGGGTCTAGTTTGAATTTTGAATTGAAAAATGGCGAGATTGATTCAATCCCACATAATTGAACTAGGTAGGAGGATGCATAAAGTACAGACCAAAATTAATTCTTTAAGACATGTTAAGAGAGAATCAAATTAGATTTAAGAAATATGCCAAATCTTAATACCAAAACACATCACTTGTATTAATGGTATCAAATTTCCACAATTCATATTGTATATTGCTCAAAGATTTCTGGATTTGATTGCATACAAATTTTTTGCATGACATTTCGGGTCACACTCCGTGATCCATCATCAGGTTGAAAGCAAAGAGCAATATACATCGCTTGTATACTAATCATTACATAAAGACTAACTTAATCAAAAAATACCTAAAATTAATAAAAAACTAAATATACAAACTAATAAAAAAGATATACATATTTTACCATTAAATAATATATATTATATTTAGCCGGTAGGCTACATATAGTGTGAGATTTGAGCTTGAAACAAGTCTCACACTTGTAAACCACCGTGAGTCATTGAAAAACAAGTTTTAGTGGCCGTTTAATGGTAAACCGACTATCATTTAATGGTAAAAGCCTCCAAAATATTAGGTAAAAGCCTCCAAAATCTCACTTATCACATAAAAGTTAGATAAATATTAATTTGATAATGGATGGGAACATTCTATTTCCATTGGGAGATGACAACTTTCTTTCTTCATTTACATTGCTTTATGTTTTAAATCTATATGCAAATATTTCATAAACAATAATACTTACTTTCTTTAAAGAAAAAATCTAGATTTGTCTAAGTTTATTTCATTCTATTATTTAACATTTATTATTAATTGTTTAATCTAGTCACATACAACTAGAATTTGCATGCACACACATACTCTGTAACATATTAACATACATATAATTTTCTATGGACATAATCCATAACCTCTTTTAAATGGAAGTGCTAGTTTATTTATTTATTTTTTAACAGAATCTATGGCTAATATTTACTCAACGAAAAATAACGACATATCATGTGTATCATGGAGATTGGGGGAACCCAATGTTGGTATCTCTTCAAGTGGAATAACACAACGCCGCCCATATAATATATATCAAAAGCATTTAAATAATCCCACCACCGCCAAAATGTTGTGGACACGCATCCTCAGTACGCCAAGGGGCGAGTGGGTAGTTTGGTGGCACTCAACTTCTTTATGCATGGGAAAATTCCACGTCCCTAATGTACATAGGTAATGTATTTCCCAAGAAAACAACGGCACTCATCTCTCTTCGTCAGTTTCACATATCATCAGTGCCGTGATTTGAATGGGCTAAAGCCTACACATTGACTATTAACTTCAGTCATTTGTTAAATAGATGCACGTTTGAGTAGTGAGGGGACAAAGAAGGGAGAAAATGTCTGTTGGGGTGCTCGCTCTGCAGGGCTCTTTCCATGAGCACTTGGCAGGTATAGTTTTTCTTGTAAGATTCTTGGTCTCAAAAAAATTCCTTTATTTTTGGAAAATAATAATAAGAGTTTTATTATTGAAAATATGGAATTGACAAGTATTTGGATGGCAGCTCTTGGGAAACTTGGGGTGAAGGGGGTTTTGGTAAGAAAGCCAGAGCAGCTGGAAGGGATTTCGGGACTAATAATTCCGGGCGGGGAGAGTACTACAATTGCAAGGCTTGCAGAGTATCACAATTTTGTAGGTCCCTTTTTCTCCCTTTTACAATTCCATTTTAAGTTTTGTTAAATTTTCAAATAATGGTGGAAAGCAGAGAGTATTTTCAAAAGAAATTGGTAGAAATTATCCCGACAAAACTTCATAGGTAGAGATGTTTTCTGGATCAGGGAATACCCATTAGGAAGAAAAATAAAATGCAGTCTATGTGAAATTCCCAAGGTCACTATCATCACACCACGTTCCTGTATCTGCTGATGGTATTGTCACTTATATTTTGAGTGCTTAGAATATAAATTGGAATTGGTTCTTTCATTCTTGTAGATGATTGTTATCCATATTAATAAAATGGAAACTTGTGCTTTAATGCAAACTCCAAAGTTACTTTTCGATGTTTCTGATGATTCTGTCAATGTTGAAGTTCAAAGCTTACCCCATGTAAACCCAAAGTTACATCTTTTGATAAATATATCGTATCTACAGACTAATAATGAATGAAAACCAGACCATACATGATGGCTTTTGATTTTTTGACTTTTTTTCTGTGTTCTGTCGCGACTTTCCTTATTTCATATGGTTGTCTATATACCTTGTTGTTTTGATTTTTTGACTATTTTTCTGTGTTCTGTCGCAGCGTTCTTTATTTCATATGGTTGTCTATATACCTTTTTGTATTTTAAGCATTTCTCGTGAAATTTCATTACGATACTCCCCAATGCCTTACCGTTCTCCTTTGATGATTTTGATAATTATTTTGTTCTCGTTTTAAATCAGTTTTTGTCATCCTTGAAAATTTAACTCGTTTGTTATTTGAACATCCTGTCTTATCAAAACTCTCTAGTGTGGGCTGAACGGTGTAGTCTAAGTCAACAGAGATCATCTGCCACCCCTTCGAATATGCTTTTGATATGAGCAATGGTATGATACAGCCCCCAATGCAACATTATCTATTACACTGATTTGTCAAAAATCTGTTGGGATGAATAGCTGCTTGATGTTGTCATTATCTGTTTCTCCAATTTAGATTTTGCTAAATAATGTCCTGGATTCTGTACTGTATATAAAATTATTAAAATTTCTTGTATTTGGTTGTGATAATATTTTAATTTGTTGCTTCAATCGTTTGCAAAATAGAAGTGACTCGCCAACTGGACAGTGAAGAATTCTGTAATAGAATATGGGAAAATCACCACAGGGTGACTTCCTTCAGTCTCTATAAGAGAGGCAGCTTCCTTGTTGGGGTTTTTGTATTTTTGTGTACGTTTACAAGAAAACACAAAAGAAACAGAAAAATTAAAAGGAAAAGGACAGAAAAAAAGAAAAGGAGAAACTCTAGGTGAACTAGATTTGCATAGGAACACCTAGGTAACTTAGCAAAGATGAAAATTTGACAAATTTGAAGCTCTTCCTCACTAATGACAATGTAAATGGGTTTATGAATTGCATAAGGGAACAACTAAAATCTCACAAAACACGAAGTTTTCACCAGGTCTGGAGACATGCAGGTGATAGCATGTTTCGCGACTCACCATGTAAACCCTAACATCACAAAATGTGAAGAAAAATGAATACATAACATGCAGTTGAAAATGGTTCATTGGATATGATAAACTTCCATTCATCATGCTGAAAATCAAATTTTGTAAAAAGAAGATTACCAAACTCATTTGTGAACAACATCGGATTCCAATCTTGTTAAAAGTTGTATTCAATTAATGTTGGCAAGAATATTTACAAAGAAAGTTGTATCAGCAAAGAGGAGCGTCTGTCCGTATTTTGATGGAAACTTCCAACCTCAGCAGCCCTTGGTAAAACCTCTAACCTTAGCAGCCCTTGGAAAAGCCTCCAACCTCTAAAATCTAATCTACTTAACATTGCATGGAAATTATTGCATGAAAAATTTCCTCCTTTTTCTCCAATCACAACTTCAGTTGCTAATTATAATTTTTACATATGTTGGTCCATAATAAAATATGTTTGCACACTTTAATAATTAA
The DNA here is from genome assembly GCA_007258455.2 of Sequoia sempervirens. Taxonomy (NCBI): domain Eukaryota; kingdom Viridiplantae; phylum Streptophyta; class Pinopsida; order Cupressales; family Cupressaceae; genus Sequoia; species Sequoia sempervirens. The sequence continues at coordinate 28,706 of VDFB02334607.1, read as the reverse complement.
TTACTTTTAAAAAAGAATTAAACAAATCTCATCACTGCTTAAAATGAACCCTTTTAATCATATCAAGTGCATAATTAGACTTTCCTAAACAAACTTGACCAACTTAACATGATGATAAGACCACTTGATGAGAACTTCCACCTTTTTCTCCAATCACAGCCTTAGTTACTAAACTTTTTTGCATGTCTTGATCCATAATAAAATATCTTTGTGCACTTTAATAATTAATTACTTTTAAAAAGTATTAAATAAATCTCATCATTGCAAAGATAAATATTATGCAAAAATGAACTTTTTAATGATATAAAGTGCATAATGAGACCTTCCTAAACAAGCTTGACCAATTAATATCAATTATTTGGTGCTTTTCTGCTACTTGTCTATCATAGTGTTGTGTTGTTGCTGTTCTTTTGCTTGCTTTCTGTTCTTGCTGGTTTTGGTTGTTTCATATCTCATGGAACTCGTTCCTCTCGCCTAATGGCTAATGTGTTGTAAAAGAGCTCAGGTCCTTTGTGATAAACCGCCCAAAGAAATAATATGAAAACAAAAATATAAAAATAATAAATGCTACTTAGAGGTCGATGATCTTCTATTCAGAAAATAATGCTAAATAAATATCATTACATGGTTGCAGGCTTGGTTAATATGAAGGGGTCTCTATTAATTATAGAGGAGCGGCTATTTGATTATGTTTATTACTTCCAATAAATGGCATCGATTCCCTTAAACATAATTTAGAAGAGCAAGTGTTAATGAACAGCGGTTAACCTTTAAGCAAGACGCACGACCCTTACCAAGCAGATACATTGAAAGATCATGTCTCCTAGCCATACGTGGGTATTAAAGAAGAGATATATTCAAATCAGAATGCATCGATTATTTGGAATATTAATTCAGTTTCTACAGAAGTTCAAGGCTGCACCAAGGGAGCATACGACCCTCTAAATAAGGCTGCAAATCAATTGTAATAATTCAGACACACAGCCTATTTATAAGTCACATAATTTTAAAGGTTCAAATCAGATACAGAGAATAAGATAGACATCATTTTTCTTGACCTGCATATGCATGTAATCCGATTGAGTAATCAGAAATTGCATCCAATCTGTGGTGTCTATTTGGCATCCTTAAAACAATTATAATTGTAGATTATATGTATAAGAATTCATAGCAGATATTTGCTCATACCTATCAGCATATTATCATTCATTATCATTATATAAATAAGTTAAATCAAGTCAATAGTGGCCTAAGGTTGCTTTTAATAAGATCCTTAAAACAATTATAATAGTAGATTATATGTATAAGAATTCATAGCAGATATTTGCTCATACCTATCAGCATATTATCATTCATTATCATTATATAAATAAGTTAAATCAAGTCAATAGTGGCCTTGAAGGTTGCTTGTAATAAGATTAAAGTTTATCATTGTAATTATTGGTCCTAGGCCCATTCGGATACATTGATTTAGGAGCTTCAAAGTAAAGTTAAGATAAACCAATAAGGGGACATCACACCCTTTCAAAAACTTGCTTTTACCTTTATCAAAAACAAACTTGACCAACTTAAAATGATGATAAGATCACTTGATGAAAATTTCTACCTTTTCCTCCAAAAATTATTCTTTAGTAATGGTCAATTAGCTTTTAGTCATAGGCTTTAATAAAGTCATTTTGGCTTTAGGATATTCTTTATGCTTTATTAGTCTATTCTTTTTAATCGCACATTCATAAAGTGTCTTATTGCCCTTTATTGTAAATGTATATAAGAAAGCTCTTTCTTCTTATTTAATCAATGAATATCTTGATAATCTTTATGTGCTCAGCTTTCATAATATGGTATTAGAGCTCAGTTAGAGCTTTGGAGACTATGAGAGTGTGAAGACCTAGGGACTATTGTTAGTATAAATAGATTGAGGGATTGCCGGTGTAGCATAGTAAAGAGCCAACAAGATTTGTATGATAGATCATATGGATTCGCATTGATTTTAGAAAATCATGCAAGGATTTAATGTTCAAAATCACAATTTTTTTCAAGGAAAATTGTGCATTTTGAACAAGTGAAAATAGTGTAGTTTTTTGAGAGCAAAAATTGTGTCGGATTTTTTTTTTTTAAAATAAGGGTTTTTCATAAATATACGTTGCATCATTTTTTGCACAAAATTGCATCAATTTTTGTTTGTAAAAAACATGAAGGGTTTCAAATTTGTGCTACAAAGGTTGAATCCCTTTATGTTTTTTTTACAAAACAAAAAATGATTATGATCACACTATTTTTTTTAGGTTTACAAGTCAAAGAGAGTGCCATTTTTTGTTGTTACGACTAGGGTTTTTGCCATGGATCTCGAGTTTCAAAATTTTTGCAGGTTCTTTCAGATGTGAACTAGGGTTTCAAGTTTTTTTGGCAATTGCTAGGTTATGGATTTCTGCAATTTTTTTTTGTAGTAGAGTGAGTAGGGAGGTATTTATTTTTGTCTTACTCCAAGATGCAGGTTGAGGGAGGGAAGAAAATTTTAAAATGGCCTTGTTACCTTACATCATTTTGGAAGGTAGCTAGAGATTCTTTGGTAAAAATTACAATACATGGAAGCAACATATGTTGACTTTTTTCGAGTATAGATGCCTTACCAATATTGCCCTTGGTAAATATTCCCATTTAGACATTGCTTGTAAAGACTAGGACAAATATGATGAAAGTGACAGAGAAGTAGTCATGTTGATCAAGTTATTTGTGATAGATGAAATGCTTCCTGAAGACTGGTTAGGGATGACTTCAATTGAAATTTGGAAGCATCTATGAGATTTGCATGAGACTTTAGACAAGGGTGGAGTTCTCTTCTTGAAAAATATGCTATTTTTGATCACAATGAATGAGAAAGCATTATTGCAAGAGTATTTACTAAAGATCAAGGACATTAGAGATCAATTGTCAACCATTGGTCGGAAGATAGAAGAGGAGGACATGGTGGTAATCACATCGAAAAGCTTACCGAGTGCTTATGAACATTTTATTTAAACCTTGAATATCACCTCTAGGAATGTTGAGTTGAAGTTTGAGGAGCTATGTTATAAGCTCTTATAGTAGGACAAATAGAAGAAACAATTTGGTAGTAGCAATGAAACAAAGGGTGTGGAACAAGAATTTGTAGCCAAAGACAAGGGAAAAGGTAAATTAGTCACAAAAGAAGGGACAAGGCAACAATGAGGATGCATCAAAGATTTTGAAGAACATCATATGTTATGTTTGTGTTAAGATGGGTCATATGAAGAAGCATTGCAGAAAATGTTGGCTGATTGGAAATCCAACCAGAGAGGGCCTTGACAAAAGGTTCATGTTGTATAGCATTTAGAGGAGTTAGCTTTCTATGCATTCCTGGCCAAAAGACCAACATATCAATCCAAGTCATTTGCATGGTGCATAGATTTAGGATCAAAATGCCACTTCACCAATAGGTAAGATTGGTTCATGGAGCACATTGCTTGCTTTGATTCAATGATCTTCTATGCTGGGGAGGAGTACAAGGTTGTCAATAGAGGGAATGTACAAATATCTTCTAGAGGGGAAAAGTTAGTTTTTCTCAATGTGTACTATGTGTTTGGAATGGAGCTTAATCTACTTAGTAAGTTAGATTATGCGACATTGTCCCAATCTAGATTTCATCTTTAGCAACCACAAATGCTTTATAGTTGACAAAGAAACCAAGTAGAATATTGCTGTTTTTCTAAAAGGTCATAGATTGTATAGATCTATTGACATTGGATAGGTTGAGTATGCATTGGCACCCAAGAGTGCAACAAACATCAATACACTTTGGCATTAGTGGTACATGCACCTTAATTTTTACTACCTCTCTTAGTTGGCTCAGGAGAATTTGCTAGATGGCTTTCTTGACATCCAATAATAGATACAATGTGTTTGCGGAGCTTGTAGGCAGGAAATTCAACACAAAGCTCCATTGATGATGGACAAGCTTGGAAGCCAAGAGAGTCCTACAATCAGTTCATGTAGATGCCTGCAGACAAATGAACATGGCATCTATCACTAGTGTCAAGTATTTTCTTTTGTTTTTTGATGATTTTAGTAGGAAAATGTTGGTGTATTTTCTAAAATTAAAATATGATGCATTTAATGAATTTCAAAAGTTCGAAGCATTAGTAGAAAAGGAGTCAAGTTGTTACATAACCACTCTTAGATTTGAAAATAGAATGGAGTGGTTGAGAGGTGGAACTGTACTATCACGAAGATGGTTTGATGTATGATGGAGAATAGGAGTGTTCCCAAGAGGTTTAAGGGCTGAGGCAATATTTATAGCAATATATTTGCCAAATAGATCTCCCACACAAGTGGTGAAATAAAAGACCATAGAGGAAGTTTGTCCTGGGAGGAAGCCCAAAGTAAGCTATCTAAAGATCTTTGGTTCGATTGCATATGCCTGGATTCCAGATGAAAAGAGAAACATGTTAAATACCAAGGGTAAAGAGCCAATGCTTATGGGGAACAATGACAATCATAAGGCTTACAAATTGGTTGACGTTAACACCAATCACTTGACCTTTAGCTGACATGTCGTGATTGATGAAGAAGCTGGGCCTTTCCAAACTTATCTATAGTTCAAAATTGCTGACGAATAGCCTCTTGTGGCAAAGGATTTAGGTGTTTAGTTTCGAGTAGCTCCTCTTGGAGGAGGGGAGGATTTTGAGCATGTGGAGTTTTATAGGCCAGTAATAGTCCTAGACTCTATTGATGATAGTTTGAATCAACATTCAAATGACATAGGTATAGGAAGCCCAAGTCATGGTGACAACACTGATTTGGATGAAGAGCATCCCACGAAGAGACCAAAGTGGTGGCAAAGCACCATTGGAGATGTTCGGCTAAGTGAAATGATTGAGGGATGATCATTGAGAGGCAAAAGCAAGAGGAACATGGTCAACTTTGCTCTAATGGCCAATATTTAGGTAGTTTATGAGCTACAAGTATTTGAGGAGGCAAAAGGAAAATCTGAATGAAAAAGGCTATGGCATTCGAATATGAGAGTTATGAAAAAAAAGACTTGGGATTTCATAGATCTTCCACTAGGTTGTAATAACCACCTCTGATTTTTTTTTGTTGTTTACTGAATATGATGTAGATTGCAGATTCGTTTTGTTTCAAGGTTCCATTCAACATGTATGGCATTTATAGAAATAATTTTGCACTGAAAGTAAACGACATGGACTTGCAACATACTATATTGAACCATTACAAATCATCTTAGCATATAATAATTAAAATCAGACTTAAAGAAATACATATCAGACCTAATCACAGTCATATAAGGTCCCTTTCTTTGTCATACATTGAGCAACAAATACATACAACTCCTCGTGGAAGACACCAAATGCATAAACTATCAAACCCTAACACTCTCCTTCACATTGGCCAACATTCAACTGTTAAAAGACACCATTAACACGCTGTTGCAGACCTCTGAAAGTTGCTGTTTTGAGAAGGAAGTCTGAAAATGCAAACCCTCAAAATGGTTTGGATCCTTAGGAGGGGCGATCAGCTCTAGTAAATCATTCCTTCATCAAACAATACAAATGAGGGCTCAAAATGAGGTGTCCAACTGCAAAGAATCCATAGAAACAACACCCAGAATGATGCACTTCCCACATACGGAGTTACGAGCATATTTATGCTTCCAGCCACTTTGAAAATGAGCTTTTCTAGAACTCAGAAAAAGTGTATCAGACCTCTGAAAAATGTATCAAAACAGCTCCAAACACACTCCAATAAGAAGCCAATCACTTTTCACACCAAAACCTCAGATCAAAATACGGAGAGAATCTCCATTCTAACACAACCGAAATGATGAATATCATAAAAATTGTGAATGCAAAGGTGATCCTTGAAGTAGAATCACTCCAACCAACTAGGGTGGATCTTTCACCACCGAAACCAGCAACTAGAGATGAGGGTTTTCGTCCTCAACCAACATTATACAAATCCTGGAGAAATTCCAGCAGAGTTTCCTTAAGTTGCCAAAGTTCTCATATGCAAATGAGAGCTCAAACTCACTTATAAAGTGAGGAAAAAGTTAGGGAAACTTGCATTTGAATTTGAATGATTTTTCCCTCTCATTTCACTTTATGAAATGACATGAAATTACCCCAAGAGGGGCGTCCAACTTTATGCCTCTAAAATTTCACTTTTGATTTTTTATTTAAAATTGACATTAAGCCCAAACTAGGCATCCCACCTTATAAGGCATAACATCAACTTTAAAAAATGATAAATAAACTCCCTTTTAGGACCACACAAGATAAAACATTGGCCCCTTTTTAAAAACAACTTTGCTCTACTAGGCCAAGGGGGTCTTTAATAACTTAGTAACATAAGTCATAAAATCCCCTTTTGAAGACTTAAGAGAATAATATGCCAAAACATTAGAACTTACCAAATTGCAACTACCAAGCACTGCCCAAATTGGAAACTCTACATTACATTGCTGTTAAGACCGATTTCCCAAAATAGCACTTATTAAAAATAGCATATTGCTAAAAATAGTAAGTGTGTCCGAACATCAAACTGACCCAAACTGAGATACCTTGAAACTTACTAAAAATAGGAAGTGCTAAAAATAGTCATTGCTAAAAATAGCAATATTGCCCATCAATGATCAAAGAAAACCCCAAAAAACCCTAAATTCTCTTTAGCGACATCGATATACTCCTCTGAATATGTAGACATAGAACTCAAAAGATAGCACCAACTGCCAAATGAGGAAACCCTTAAAAAATGTGACATTACAGTTCTCCCTTCCCAAAGATTGCTTGTCCTCAAGTAATGCTGTCACAACTCTAGGAAAAATATATGGTCCACATTAAACCCAAGTAAGACCCGGGTCCCAAGTCAACTTAGGAGATTTGTAGCACCATCTGCTCAAAGCACCGTCCTGTGAGGTACCAACACAAGAGATCTCCTGAAAACCTCATGTAAGAAGAGTAATCAAATACTGTGTAAATTCGATCAACTCCTTAGAGAAATGCTCTTCGAAAGAACCAAACTGATGTACCACTAGAGTAAACTCTAGAAAGTCAACATTGGCTCTCTCATCCCAAACAAGTGTTGTACTACAAAACAATATGATCCTAGGGTTCCAAGTTAGTCTCAGAAAGGAACTACCATGCTGACGCTGTGCCACTCTGATCATAACTGTCAAACCATCATGCCCAAATTGCACTCCCCTATTCTGGAAACCCCAAAAGTAAACATCATCAAAACCAAGATTGAAATCCCTGAGAGGATTGGAATCAATGCCATGAAATATAACTTGCCAAGGCAACTTAGAGAAGACCACATTAACAAACTCATTGCCAATCATAAAAATACCTTGCTCAACCATAAAAAATAAACCCCAACATCACACCTCATGATGCCCGAAATATGAAGCAAGTCACTCACTGCCACATCTCTGAAATCTACCAACCAGGAAACGTCATTGCTGTTGCTAACTGAAATCATAACATCGACACTTAACCTCCAAGTGTCAACCGAAAGGTTTCAAACTCACCAACACACCCAAAGCACAACAATCATTAAGACATCATCTGAAATTATGCATATCACTCCATGAAGTAATTGCAGTGAGCGTCACTCACCAGAGTGGGAGCAATTAATGAATGAACTGCGTCTGAAAAAACACCCACTCGAAATCAATCTGCTCATCAAAAGATGTCACCATAACCAACAAAAAAATGTAAGGGTAGCGGTAATCAAATTGAAATGTCACTAAAAACATAGGAGAGATGAGTATGGAAGTAGCAACGGAATTATCCCCTATGATTAAACCATCTCTACCATCGAACCTTAACCATGGAGTACTCAACCCATGTCCCCATTTTGGCCATACGCTCTTCTTTGACTAATAGCCTATTTCTGGAAATCCGTAGGTTGATCAGAAGTGAAATTAGGGTTTCCTTGCTTGGAGATTTGTGGCATTTCTAGGTATTTACTATTTTTAGTAAATACTAATTTTGGCAGTGGTTCAGTTGTCAACCTTCATTAAGTCATTTTCAGTTGGAGCAGTTGTTATTATGGCTGGTCTTCAGAGAGCTTTATTTGGTGAAAAATATTTAATTAAAGGCATTATGTTTTAATTCTCTGTTGGCACCCCCTTGGCCTAAGGAGATAACTTAAGTTGTTTTTAAAGTGGGGCCATGAAGGGTACGCCTTCATAAAGAGCTTTATTAATTTTATTAAGAACTTTATTCCTTGAGCAAAAGTGGACGCCACTTTTATATTATTTGAATAAAGTGAAATTCTTGGAGGCTTTTGGGACGCCACTTGAGAAGTTGACTGGTCTTGGGAATTGGAAAGGTCTCTTGTGTCTTTTGAGCTGCTTCTCAGGCAATTGAAGAGTTTTGTTGAGCTCTTATTTATTGAAGGCTTTTGCTCCAGCATTTCATCCATTCATGTTATCATACTGTTATGCTGTCGGAATGACATTTGAACTAATGCTTCGAGGATGCTACCTCCTAGCCACTCTCCAATTTCGTGTTTGAAATACAACACCTAGTTGGTTTTTGCTGCTTCTCATCCAGACTAGCAGATTTGTGCTTATAGTTGAAGTTTTGATGAATTTTCCAGATTTTGAAGTTGCTGATGTTTATACAGCTGAAAGTGAATTCTGTTAGCAGCTCTTGGAATAAAATTATTTTGGTTATGGGTATTTTTGCTGAGTGATTGTTATGCCAAGGCGCCCCCTCTTGCAAAGTTTCGGATTTTAATTTGAAGCCTTCAATTTTTAAAGCTAAAATCGCCCTTCTCAAGGCCGTACATTTTAGTTTGCATTGGGAATTGTGTCAGAAAATAAAGGACGTGATTTGCTGCTGTTTCTTCCTCCTGGTTTGGTCGCCTACCTTCCAGAAGTCCATTGCATTCAGTTTCAGTCAATTTGGAGGTGAAATGAGTGAGTTATGAGTATTTTATTAATTTCCAGTTTGCTGATATGAATTTCCAGAATTCTGATTTTTATATCAGATTGTTGCAATTTCCAGTTTTTGATCATATACTTCAGTATTTGAGAGTTATATCATTGTAAAAGTTTATGCTTAATATCTAAGGATTATTCCTTATCAATGTAATTGTAATTTGCAGAGTTTTAATTTGTAAGGTTGAGATTAAGCATCACTAATCCAACCAATCTTTCAGTTCTGCAATTACTTTCTATTCTATCATTAAATTACCCCTGGATGGTTTACCGCCAGTGTGGACAATCTATTTTGTAACTCTCATATACCCACTTTCATAGTGGTGAATCCCCACAGCTCTGTGGATGCCCGCCGCAGCGGACGAATTGCTTTAATTGTAATCTCTTCCCCCCACTGTTTGGTGGTAGTGTGGAAATGTTTTTCATGGCTGGTTATCCGCCTATCAGTTCTTAATTTCAAGTTTCAACACTCCGTCATATGTTAGCACCTCGCCCTCAGTGGGATCTTGAGTGCACATTCTTGACGTTGAGTAGTTTTCATTCCAAGTTCAGATTTCAGTTTAATGCTAATGCTAATCCAGTTATCTATCTTTGGTTATGTTGTGTAATTCCTTCGAAAAAATTGGTTAGCATATTTCAGTGGTATCAGAGCAGAAGACCCTGCCATCCTGTGGCAAATTTGCAGTTGTGTATCAGATGAGTGACAGAGATCTCCGGTACTACACCGATAGTCAGAGCAGATTTTAGTTCAGCTCCTTGTGGTATCCAGAAGTTGGCAGTTAGGCATGGCTAATGAAGAAGAGATGAAGTTGGCAGAGACTCTCTTTATGGTTGGAAAGAGACTTGGTAAAGAATTTCAGTCAAGAGAAGATGAACAAAACATTCTTCATTTGTTAGAACAATGTTTGAGACAAGTGAAGCAATCACCTTCAGAGAAAATGGAGTTGGCACTAGCTCCTACAGTGAATTATTTGAACCAGCCCTATTGGTTGGGGCATCCTGATGAAGAAACCAAGCTACTGATTTCTTCCTGTTTCATGGAGATAATAAGAATTGTAATTCCCCAATTGCCCTATGAGGTTGAAACTATGAAGACCATATTAAATATGATAGTGGAAAGTTTTCAAGACCTTGATGAAATTGATAGCAATCAGTACTCCAGAAGAGCTACTATATTGAAGATGTTTTCTGAACTCAAAACAAGTATTTTGCTGGTTGAATTGGGTATGCAAGATCAAATATATTATTTGATCCATTACCTCTTTATTTCAACTTGGAGTGAACAAGAAGAGGATGTAGTTGCAGCAATGAGAAACATTTTAATTTTAACTATCAATGAGATGGATGACATTCCAAAATCCGTCTTAACTTTTCTGTTAAACATTCATGAACAAGAAGGAAAGGATTCCTCTACTGCTGGTATGTTGATAAGAGATTTGTTCATTCAGTGTGATAGAAAATTGAAGCCACACATGAGGAAGATAGAGCAGAAAAATGAGGTAGTCATTAATGCAGAAGTCAGAAATAAAATGTTGTTTCTCAATGATTGTAAGGCTGTTTCTCAAGAAGTACCTATTGATATGCAGTTGTCCGCACATGCTAAGGGTGAGTGCAAGGAGGCAACATCAATTTTGAATACATATGAAGCATCTATGACAAGTGACCAAGAAGATTTCCTTGGTATGTATGTGGATACGAATGATAAAATCAGCAACACATCTACTCATGATAATTCCATTGAAAAAAAGAATGATAAAATATTCAAAGCAACCAGCTTTGATGATTCTTTAATCCAATACAATGCTAGTGACTTGGGTAATAATGGGTTTGATTATCAAACTACATTTGTGGAGAAAGTTATAGATGAAGATTTCAGTTCAAGAGGATTGAAGAGTGACTCATTCAAAGAGTCAATAGTTCAAGAGGAGCATGATGATCTCTTTCCTATTGATCATTGCAATCAAACCTTTCACATTTGGGATCCGGGTGCGATGTCACCAAGGTATGATAAAGAACTTGAGTGGGATAAATTTCCCTTTGATCCTGATAAAGTTCAAAATTCATTTTGTATTTCAAGCTATGAAGTCATTGGAGAAGATGTTGTCGTTGATGAAGAAGCTTGTTTGGCAAAGCTCCATAAAGATTCCTTTGAGGTAGTAGTAGCCACTAAAGCAGAGTATGTTGCTACCAAGACTTTAAGAGAATCAATCAATAATGATTCATTGTTTGAAAATATTGCTGTTAGGAAGGAAGCTGATTTTGAGAATCAAGTCAAAGAAAATAAATCAGAAAAGTTGATGTTTGATGAGCAAAGCTTCTTTGCTGATTTTGATCATGGGCCTAAAGAGCTGCAAGTTTTGAAGGATAACTTAATGGTTTCAGAAGAGAAAATTGTTAAAGCATTATCAAGATTTGATAGCACACACAATTTTGTTGAAGAACTCTATTGGAGGTCACAATTTGAAGAGAGACAGAATGGAGTTAAAGGAGTCACTCTTTCCAAGTTGCAAACTATCAAAGAAGCATTGGAATCATTAAAGATAGATTATTTGCATTTGCTCTCAGATAGGGATAATGCCATTAAATTTGCAGAAGAGACCTATGATGCCTACCAAGAGAAGGAGAAAGAGGTTGATTGTCTTTACCTTGATCTTTCCTTAGCTCATCACTCTTTATGCAAGGGAGAAAATCAAACTCCTATTGCAGCCACATTTGAAGGACAAGAAGCTGATACAAGGATTATGGAGATCAAGCAAATAGTTGAAGGTATTAATGAACTCCATAATGATGAAACCTTGCTTAATTTTAAGGAGATTCATGATGATGATGGTAATTGGAAGGTAAATCAAGAGTGTGAACTCTTGAGTTGGGAAGAGAACTTGCCTCAAGAAGGGATAGCTTGCAGCCATGAGCTTGAATCAACAAAGTGCATGTTAGCGAATGTTCAGTTGGGTGTAATGGAGGTAGGAGACCAGCAAGTTGATTTCAAACTTCTCAGAGAATGTAGGGACGAGAAATATTCTGTGATTGATAATCCTCCAAGTTTGCTTGTAAGTGAATGCATAAGAGGTTTAGAGAATTCAGTCTCCATATGGGAAGTGTTGATTCATGACAACTTCCCCATCTTTGACACCAAGGTGTTAAAACATGTTTTGGTAAGACATATTGTTTACATGCCTGACAGTTTATCCTTTGGATTGAGTAATGCTCACACTATCTTGTCTTGGGAGAAGGATTTGAAGACGATGTTTGTTTCAGGCTCCCTTGTTTTTGAAGCTTTCTTGGATAGACTTCAATGGTTTACCAAAGAAGTCAATAATTTTCTGGGTGTGCAATTGGAGTTGATTGGTACTCAGAAATTTGTTGTGAAAAATCTTTTGGGGTATGGTAGGAAGGTTCATTGGAGGGATAAGGATCAAACTTTCAAAATTAATGGTGTTTTCTCCTTTCTTATCAGCCACTTGATGATTCCATTTGTTTATCAACAAATGGATTGGAGAGAAATTTTGAGCAAAGAATGGTTCTTGGCTGTAATGGAACTCTTAGAGTGGGTGTTTCCACCCTTGTGTTCGAGCAATTTGGTCAAGATGAATGTGGATTTTCAATATTGCAGCAGTGGTTCCTACTCTTGTTTGCAGATTTCTTTGAACTCTAATGTTGAGTCTTTCATTCTTGATTTGGTGGTAGCTGCTGGTCACTCCATTGCAACAGCAACAAGCGAAGATTCTAGACTTATTACTCATGAAGTTTGGGAGAAAGTTGAACCTAAACAAATTATTTACTTTCTTAACAATCTATCTCTTGAGTTGAGTGATGTTTTGGCCCATCCTAGTCCTTTGAGGGAATGGGAATTGAGGACAACTTTTGTTTTGCGCTCCATTAATGTTGATGTTTTCATGAGTGGGCTACATGGGTTTATCAAAGAAGACTCTAAATTCTTGAGTTTGCATTTTGCCTTGATTAGTACTTGGAGAAGTGTTGTGTACTATTTCAGATGCATTGGAGAACATTTTCAGTTGAGTATCCATGTTTGGAATCCTCAATATGGCTTGAAGGAAATTGTTACTAGTAGAAAGAGGAATCTTTGGAGAGATAAGAATTTAATTTTCAGATCCTCTGATGATGTCCCCATCTTCGCCAATCATTTGAAGGTTCTTTTTGCTCATCAACTGGTGAATTGGAGAGATATTTCGAACAAAGGATGGTTTAATGTTGGTTTGGAGTTTCTTGAGAAGATGTTTTCAGCCTTGGTTATGAGCAATTGTTCTATTATGGACGTTGATTTTCAGTATTGCAGCAACTGTTCAGTTCATTGCATGATGATTTTCCTAAAATCAGATTTTGAGAGGTTCATTTCAGTTTTCATGGGCAGCTGGTCCATTCATTCTTCCTCTTCTCAATCTTTTTTCAGTAGTGGTTTATGGCCTCAAAAGTGGGAAATGATGCTTCATAGTGATTTGGACCAGATTTGGATAGTGTTTAAGTTCCTTTCCAGTGATTTATTCTATACAAATTCTTGCACTAGTGTTTGGGGCAGCGAACCCTTGCTTGTTTGGGTTCAACCTTTTGAGACTTTTGAGATTTTAGTGGGAGTTTTCATAAATTTCCTTGCATATATCAGAATTATTCAGAAGAGGCATTATACATCCTTGAGGAGCTTTGATGATGCGGCTGTTATGTACATGCAAAGGGCTGTTTATTCTTTTACAAATAGCTATGATGGAGTTACATTTGTTGTTGTGATTTGGTTTGATGCTTTGAGGAGTGATGTTGATGAGAATATCTTTGAGTTGTTTAGAGTAATCTTCTTTATTCTCAGGATGGTGATTGACATTAACATTGCAGATGTTAATTCCTCAGAGATTATTGGGCATGAGATGCTGCTAGATTTTGATTCCATTCCTTCCATGTTTTTCAGTTTGAATTTTAGGCATGTTATCTCCTTGAGGTGGCAGGGATGGTTTATGCAGTTCTGGTGCAGTGATTTCATTCGTGTGTTCAGAGTAGAGCAGCATCAGCATGATGGAACCTTTCCGAGATGGACTTGGGACCCTGGGATCCTACATATTTGGTGGGATCAGTTTGGAGTGTTGTGGCATTGCTTGAGGACAAGCAATTTTGGGAAGGGCGGACTGTAATGTCCCCATTTTGGCCATACGCTCTTCTTTGACTGATAGCCTATTTCTGGAAATCCGTAGGTTGATCAGAAGTGAAATTAGGGTTTCCTTGCTTGGAGATTTGTGGCATTTCTAGGTATTTACTATTTTTAGTAAATACTAATTTTGGCAGTGGTTCAGTTGTCAGCCTTCATTAAGTCATTTTCAGTTGGAGCAGTTGTTATTATGGCTTGGTCTTCAGAGAGCTTTATTTGGTGAAAAATATTTAATTAAAGGCATTATGTTTTAATTCTCTGTTGGCACCCCCTTGGCCTAAGGAGATAACTTAAGTTGTTTTTAAAGTGGGGCCATGAAGGGTACGCCTTCATAAAGAGCTTTATTAATTTTATTAAGAACTTTATTCCTTGAGCAAAAGTGGACGCCACTTTTATATTATTTGAATAAAGTGAAATATTTGGAGGCTTTTGGGACGCCACTTGAGAAGTTGACTGGTCTTGGGAATTGGAAAGGTCTCTTGTGTCTTTTGAGCTGCTTCTCAGGCAATTGAAGAGTTTTGTTGAGCTCTTATTTATTGAAGGCTTTTGCTCCAGCATTTCATCCATTCATGTTATCATACTGTTATGCTGTCAGAATGACATTTGAACTAATGCTTCGAGGATGCTACCTCCTAGCCACTCTCCAATTTCGTGTTTGAAATACAACACCTAGTTGGTTTTTGCTGCTTCTCATCCAGACTAGCAGATTTGTGCTTATAGTTGAAGTTTTGATGAATTTTCCAGATTTTGAAGTTGCTGATGTTTATACAGCTGAAAGTGAATTCTGTTAGCAGCTCTTGGAATAAAATTATTTTGGTTATGGGTATTTTTGCTGAGTGATTGTTATGCCAAGGCGCCCCCTCTTGCAAAGTTTCGGATTTTAATTTGAAGCCTTCAATTTTTAAAGCTAAAATCGCCCTTCTCAAGGCCGTACATTTTAGTTTGCATTGGGAATTGTGTCAGAAAATAAAGGACGTGATTTGCTGCTGTTTCTTCCTCCTGGTTTGGTCGCCTACCTTCCAGAAGTCCATTGCATTCAGTTTCAGTCAATTTGGAGGTGAAATGAGTGAGTTATGAGTATTTTATTAATTTCCAGTTTGCTGATATGAATTTCCAGAATTCTGATTTTTATATCAGATTGTTGCAATTTCCAGTTTTTGATCATATACTTCAGTATTTGAGAGTTATATCATTGTAAAAGTTTATGCTTAGTATCTAAGGATTATTCCTTATCAATGTAATTGTAATTTGCAGAGTTTTAATTTGTAAGGTTGAGATTAAGCATCACTAATCCAACCAATCTTTCAGTTCTGCAATTACTTTCTATTCTATCATTAAATTACCCCTGGATGGTTTACCGCCAGTGTGGACAATCTATTTTGTAACTCTCATATACCCACTTTCATAGTGGTGAATCCCCACAGCTCTGTGGATGCCCGCCGCAGCGGACGAATTGCTTTAATTGTAATCTCTTCCCCCCACTGTTTGGTGGTAGTGTGGAAATGTTTTTCATGGCTGGTTATCCGCCTATCAGTTCTTAATTTCAAGTTTCAACACTCCGTCATATGTTAGCACCTCGCCCTCAGTGGGATCTTGAGTGCACATTCTTGACGTTGAGTAGTTTTCATTCCAAGTTCAGATTTCAGTTTAATGCTAATGCTAATCCAGTTATCTATCTTTGGTTATGTTGTGTAATTCCTTCGAAAAAATTGGTTAGCATATTTCATCAACTGCTGGTCTGAAGAAGCCATCCAACTCATTTGTGAGCCAATAATTGAAGTCATGTCTAGGCTGATCAGAAAGTGGAGAACAGTACTAACACTAGGATTCTGCCCACAACTCCAATACTGAGACAACACCTCACAGCTAGGAATTGCACTTGGATCCCAAATCCTGTGATTGACTCCAATGACATCACTGGAATTAGAAAGAAGTCCATCATCCAACTCAAAGAGTGGATTATCATAAGTCACCTCAAACAAAGGGTTATCATGAAACTGAAAATTATCCTCAACTCCAAAATCAGACCAATTCTCCTCCTGATCCAAACTTCTATTTTCAGATTTTTTGGGACAATGTGCAAGTTCAAACTCCTCATGAATGCAATCAACTGCAATCATCAATGCAACATCTGAAAATATGAAGATTAGCAACATGAAATGATTGCAACAACCATTATTCACCAATGAGGAGGTTAGAAACAACCGAACCATGACTGAAAACTCTCCCACAATTAGCTGCATACTGCTGAAACTTTGCCAATCTTCTGAAGGAAATAATTGTTCATTTGCTAGTAATGAATGGAGAGCAGCTAAGTGGGAATTGGAAACCATAATTTCCTCATTCAACATCCTCCTCAAGAGAGTGACCAATATTAACCACACATTATTATAATGAAGTATTCTCATGGTTTTTGTAATCATCTTTTCAATAAGATACATCCAATGCAAACTCAACATTTTTTCCAGATTCATGATATCAAATTCTCTACATACCTTGTGTTCGGCCATTGAGATAACAAGTAGAGATGTCTTTATGATGCAAGGAATGGTAGGACTATCATGGAATGTCAAATCTTGTATGTAACTTGGTTCCACAAATACCATCTCTTGCTTAACTATGACATCTTACATATCAACATAGTAATGACTTCTACCAATGACATCCTCATATAACTCATCAATCTCTATTTGAAAAGTGCTCATTACCTGTAAGTACTCAAAATAAATCAGCTCATGGGTTGATTTAACCAAAATCAACATCACGGAACTGGGACAGCAGCTGCAATAATGAATTATTCTTATATGCATAGGAGGTGTGAGAATTGAAGTGATTGAAAATACTCCTTCAAAGATTGGGAATTTTCAATCACTAAAATCCAACCAATAAATACTCCATTCCTTGACTGAAAATTCCTGCCAATCCACTTCAAGTAAGCAAATGAAATTATCTGATGGCTAATCGAAACAATGACAACTGAACGAAATCTGAAGTTTTGTCTCATGAGTCTCGAAACAGCCAACAAGATGTTAGAGATATCGTCATCTTCATCCAAAATTAATGACATGATAGAGTGTATGGAGGTTATAAATTCTTGGTATGAACATCATTAATGGCAGCCCGAAAGTTTTGAAACATGACAAATATCATTTCCTCACAAGCAATATCTAGCATAATGTAACCAAACTTGAACTTTGCAAAAATCTCAAGTATAGTTACCCTCTTAACAAACAGTGGACTGCTGAAATGATCCAAACCCTGAATTTTCTCCACAATCAATTGGAAAACAAACTTCATGATCTTGTTGCTATAAGGCTTCTTTGGAGCTGTTATTCTAATGATTTCACTTATACAAGATGCAACACCACACGTCATGCAAGGCTGACCCAAAGTGAACTCAATGCCATGGCAAGATAAGAGAACTGTTGCTGTCATAACTTGCAAACTGTGATTCTTGTGTGGAGGACAGCCTTTTATTCTTGATACCCAATATCTTAATGGAGCCCCCGAATCCCATACTCTTATGTGTAGCCATAAGGCTTCTTTGGAGCTGTTATTCTAATGATTTCACTTATACAAGATGCAACACCACACGTCATGCAAGGCTGACCCAAAGTGAACTCAATGCCATGGCAAGATAAGAGAACTGTTGCTGTCATAACTTGCAACCTGTGATTCTTGTGTGGAGGACAGCCTTTTATTCTTGATACCCAATATCTTAATGGAGCCCCCGAATCCCATACTCTTATGTGTAGCCATGCATGGATTCCGTCACCTTTCTTATGATGCTTCCTTTGATGAAAACAACTTTGTAATGACATAGTACAAATCATCAATCCTCTGCTCTCTTTATTACCTTCATGCATCGGGTTATAATCCAGAAGACAATCAAATTGCTTACCTTCAATTGTTGATTTGAGAATTGCAGCAAGCTCAAACCAAACATTTTGCTCATGTGCATAATCCTCAACAAAGCTTTTGTGTAAACCAAACTTGTATGTTTCATGAATTGAAACACTCTGCTCATAGGTTGCATTAACATCATTTGAATGATCAAAAGGCTTATCAATAGTTGCTGATTTGAAAATTTCAACATGCTCCAGACAATCATTCAAATCAAGTGGGGCAAACTTCACCTCGTAAAGTGGGTTATAAGGTATCTTTGCTTCCATCTCAAAAAGTGGATTATCAAAAACTTGAAAGTTACTTCCAACATTTTTTAGGCCAATCATCCCCATGGATTAACTCTCCTTCATAAGGAGGCTCTATGTTATCTTCTTTAGAAGGATTCAAGTACCCTTCCACTACAATTGCTTTTGAAATTTCAACTTCATCATCATTTGTTATTGGTTTTAACATCTTTTCCGACTATTCCTTTTGTGTTAGTTTCTTCATTTATTGTAGTTTCAAGATCCACCTGAGTTCTTTGATGTAGATTCTTTTGTTCATCTTCTTTCACACTTTGTTTCATATGTTTGGGTTTTGCAACTATCTTTAGAGATTCCCTTTTATTGTCTGGGTCCTTCATTAGATTAGACAACTCTTGCATCAACTCACATATAGGCTTATCAACTGTAGGCGTCTTTTCAACTTTGTTCTAACAACTGTCAAAAAGTGGTATTCAACTGAAATGCTTTCACTGATTCTTAATTCTGACATGCCATTGTTGATCACCACGTGCAACTAAAAATCTGCAGCAAGGGTTAGCTTCCCAACAGGCTGGCAAGATCAACAGCTCAATAACCACCCCTGATTTTTTTTTGTTGTTTACTGAATATGATGTAGATTGTAGATTCGTTTTGTTTCAAGGTTCCATTCAACATGTGTAGCCTTTATAGAAATAACATTGCATTGAAAGGAAATGACATGGACTTGCAACATAGCATATTGAACCATTACAAATCATCTTAACATATAATAATAATTAAAATCAGATTTAAAGAAATACATATCAGACCTGATTACAGTCATATAGGTCCCTTCCTTTGTCATACATTGAGCAGCAAATGCATACAACTCCTCATGGAAGACACCAAATGCATAAACTATCAAACCCCAACACTCGCCTTCACATTGGCCAACATTCAATTGTGAAAAGACACCATTAGCATGCTGTTGTAGACCTCTGAAAGTTGCTGTTCTGAGAAGGAAGTCTGAAAATGCAAACCCTCAAAATGGTTCGGCTTCTTAGGAGGGGTGATCAGCTCTAAGAAGTCATTCCTTCACCAAACAATAGAAATGAGGGCTCAAAATGAGGTGCCCAGCTGCAAGGAATCCATAGAAATAACACCTAGAATGATCCACTTCCCACATATGGAGTTACAAGCACATTTATGCTTTCAGCCACTTTGAAAATGAGCTTTTCCAGAACTCAGACAAAGTGTATCAGACCTCTGAAAATGTATCAAAACAGCTCCAAACACACTCCAATAAGAAGCCAATCACTTTTCACACCAAAACCTCGGATCAAAATACGGAGAAAATCTTCATTCTAACAAACCAAAATGATGAATATCATAAAATCTGTGAATGCAAAGGTGATCCTTGAAGTAGAATCACTCCAACCAGCTAGGGTGGATCTTTCACCATTGAAACCAACAACTAGAGATGAGGGTTTTTGTCCTCAACTAGTAGTATACAAATCCTGGAGAAAATCTAGCAGAGTTTCCTGCCAAAGGTCTCATATGCAAATGAGAGCTCAAACTCATATTTATAAAGTGCGGGAAAAGTTAGGGCTACTTGCATTTGAATTTGAATGATTTTTCCCTCTCATTTCACTTGAAGAAATGACATGAAATTACCCCAAGAGGGGCATCCAATTTTGCCTTCAAAGTTTCACTTTTGATTTTTATTTAAAATTGACATTAAGCACAAACTAGGCATCCCACCTTTTAAGGCATAACATTAGCCTTAAAAAATGATAAATAAACTCCCTTTTAGGCACCACACAAGATAAAACATTGATCTATTTTTTAAAACAACTTTGCTCTACTAGGGTAAGGGGGTCTTTAATAACTTAGTAACATAATTTATAAAATCCCCTTTTGAAGACTTAAGAGAATAATATGCCAAAACATTAGAACTCACCAAACTGCAATTGCCAAGCACTGCCCAAACTGGAAACCTTGCATTGCACCACTGCCAAGACTAGTTAACACTTACTAAAAATAGCATATTACTAAAAATAGTAAGTGTGTCCAAACACCAAACTAACCCAAAGTGAGATACCTTGAAACTTACTAAAAATAGTAAGTGCTAAAAATAGTCATTGCTAAAAATAGCAATACTACCCACCAATGATCAAAGAAAACCTAGAAAAACCTAGAAAGCTCTCTAGTGACATCAATATACTCTAAACACTGATCCTGGAAGATAGCACCAACTACCAAATGAGGAAAACCCTAAAAAAGGGGACATTACAGAGGACAAGAATCCATTAGCCGCAAATTGGTGTACAATGTCAAATATAAGGTTTGGTTGGTTGCAAAAGGGTTCTCACAAAGAGAGGGCATGGCCATGAGGAGACCTTTGCTTTTACAACAAAGACGAGCACCATCTGATCAATCCTAGCCATGGCAACTCAATTTGGTTGGATAGTCCATAAAATGGACGTGAATAATGCCTTCCTCAATGGAGATTTGTGTAGTTGGTCATAGTCGTAGTCGGCCGTGGTTAATTATATTTAAATAAAACTATAGTTACATTGCAAATATTTCATGTAATGGATGTCACATGTTGCTTTGAGTAATTAAGTCCCAATTAGTTGAAATTGGTTGTTACAAAGCGTCACGACAATTGGTTTCTCAACCACTGCCAGTGACTATATGTACTAGAGTCTATTGTAATCGGTTCATCTATTCTATTATTTTGTTGACATTATACTCTTGTACTTGCTGTAGAATTCTATCATCTATCCTATTCTATGCATCATGTGTTCATGAATATTTTGTACGTGCTTATGTTCTATAAGTTTCATCCGTTTACTCTCCTAGTCCATTAAAGTTATCCTAGTGAATAAACATTTGGCACTGTTGCCTAAGTGATCTTGGGAAAAGCACCCGGCGGTAGAATGGCGTCGTGATGGGTCGGCTAATGAAAGAACCCGTACAAGCAAACGAGGAAAGACAAGATGACTTGACACAGGGCCTTGTCAACTTGTGGGATATCTCGTTGAGGGAGCATGTAGTATGGAGGGAGGCTCTAAGGCAAGAGATCCCTCAGTCGGTCATCTGGGACAGACTGCACGTCAACCTAGAGGTCGACCATCTCCTCAACCGACTGCCAAGGTTGTTGGCACGTCATTACATCATCCTACAAGATCTTTGGGCGGAGAGTGACCAAGAGTATTGAAGACAACATATACTACAACGGTATGAGGAAAGGAGAAAGTGGGAGGAAGAGGAATGTGACACTAGACGAAGACGCGCTCCCGACAATCAATGATTGTACTCCCAACAATTAATGCCCGTTCAACCAAATAAGGACAAAAACCGAGTACCAAGCAAGCAAGAAACACCAGAGGAAAGGGTACGATGATCACTCAGACTAAGGAACAAGAAACTTGACGGAGAAGACTAAAGCAAGTTGTCAAAGAAACGAATGAAGACCTTAATGAAATAAATCAATCTATTCTTAAGCTACACCAAAACCTTGCTCAGGAAAGTGACGAAGGAACTTTCAGGACACCATTGGCAACAGATAGAGAAAAACTAAAATGATGAAAATGAACTTCTAAAAGAACTTGAAAACAGTATAAGTCGTATTTGAGAGTTGCCCATATCGGACAACGAGGGACCAAGGATTGGAGGATCTGAGCCGAAGACCCTTGGGCAGAGGGAGTATTAGTACGAACCCCAGGAGATTCAAGGTGCAAAGGACATTGAGAGGGGACGTGTTGTTGATCTGTACGTGGCCGAGAGTGCAAGAGAGGCACCAGAACGTCAAGGAAGAAACAATCCAGTTAGGTCCAATGTACAAGGAGGGAATCGGGGAAGAAACATGGTGACTCCGCTAGCCGAGAGGTAGAAACTGCTGAAGTTCATGGGGAATGGTTCAGAGGATCTCGTACATCATTGTAAAACGTGTGAGACGATATGGATAGCGAATTGGCAGGATGACGCGGATTATTGGCTGAGAGTGTTCCTAGCGACGTTGAAAGGCATAGCCATAGATTGGTACATAGAATTGGAGGCAACACACAAAGTTTCATGGTGATTACTCAAGAGAGAATTTGAAGAAGAATTTAAACTTCTCAGGGATGACAATGAAATTGTGGCAAAAATATATAACACGAAACAAGGAAAGAATGAAAACGTATGAGCCTACAATCGTGGACTCAAAGAGTTGCTAGTGAAACTGGAGACACAACCGGCAGACAACTTAAAGAAACGGTGGTTCATTGAAGGATTACTTCCCTCCCTACGGAAGAAAATGAAGGTGGTACCTCCATCATCATATGTCAAAGCCTACAATCGTTCAATGGACTTTGAGAGTGAGAACAAGACATCCTCTTGGGGGAAGAAGAAAATTGACGACGATGATAGTATGGAGGAGAGTAGCGAAGATGAGTCAAAGATTGTATAAGCTCTTTGACAGGATATGATGAGGATGATGAAGGAGCTGAAGGTTGACAAGGAGAGTTCGAAGGAGCCCAAAGAATTATGGTGTACCGAATGCAAAACAAAAGGTCATACCAAGGCAAACTGTCTGAAGAAATTGTTCTCTGACATTTTCCAAGTTATGGGACACTCCATCAAGGAGTGCCCGTACAATCTAAAGGTGAGCAGTTCTCAAGTGTTCTTTGCACAAGGGGAAAGTCAACCCCTTCGACCACACCGACAAAGTCTCTGAGTAACAATGCATCCCCTGGAGGTTACCGCAACAACCGAAGAAGCAATAACAATACACTGAGAAGCAAGATCCAAAACGACAGTAAGGGTAGACGCATGATACAATGCTGAAAGTGTAATGAATGGGGTTTCGCTAGGGAGTGCCAAAACAATCAAGGTTCGAGAGGAAGACTATGTAAGTGGTGTGGACCGAGCAATCACGAAGATACCGACTGTTTGAAGCAGAAAGGCATAAATATGCTAAAAGTAGCCGACGAGGAGGTTCTGGCGATCTCAAGAGCACAGACAAAGAAAGCTACTTATCTAGACCCTTGTACGAAGAAGGAAAGATTCAAAGAGGCCAGAGCGGAAGTGGAAGAGGCAATGGCCAAGGAACGAAGAACCTCCAAGAGGACTAGTACACCGTGGCATTTAGAGTCTGAGAAAAACATCGTATGGCAGGTGCTCCACACAACCGTACCCATCAAGGTAATAAACCTTCTGCAGATGATGCCTCAACTAAGAGTAGCACTCACGAATGTCATCGAAGACAACATAAACCGTCAAGAGCATCCAACCGACGACACAAGCGTCAATAGGAGAGGCCTCAGACCCCATGCTACTTGCAGTGAACGTCGAGAGGAAGTCTGCCATCGTACAGATGGAGATCATGGGGAGGAAACTCTCCAACACCATTGTCGATGGAGGCTTAGGAGTAAACGTACTACCAGAGGAAACTTGGAAGTGTCTGGGGAAGCCAACTCTCTGGCCCCCCACATTTCACTTGGTAGGCGCTGATCAACACATCAAACCTCTCGGTACACTAATGGTGCAGAAAGTACTGATTGGCACACAATAGTTCCTGTTGAATTTTGTTGTCATCCCTCTGGAGAAGAAGGCATACGACGCACTGCTAGGGAGAGGATGGCTTATTGCTGCCAAGCCAAATCATAACTGGAAGCGGAATACACTCTCGATCGAGAACGATGGGAGGAAGTACGTCATCGACTTGAAAAGCCAAGCCGTTAGTGAAGAACTGGCATCTTCTAGGTCAGAATCAGACCGGGAAGAGTCAAATATGGACGAAGGAAGGCTATGGAGCTAAATGATGAGGGCGTACTTGAACTTGAGAGTTGCTCGGAAGATGAGACAAGTTGAATGGCCTATTTCATTGGCAAATGGGGGATTATTTCATTGGCAAATGGGGGATTATGAGGTATTCCACTTAGAATGCAACATGTTGCAAGTTGGGGAGATAGAAGAAGACAAAGGTACGACTAGCCAGTCATTCCCACCGGAGTACGAAGAACACAAGGGGTAGTAGAATTGGATGATACACCAGCCCATAAGTTCAAATGTGACAAACTGGTCAAGTATGAGGAATTGACATCAAAGAAGGTGAATCTCAAAGAGGAATACAAGCCTAAGACAATCCTTGTTGGTCATGACTGAGATCCCGTACTGAAGGTGGCGGCGTTTAATATTTTCATGGAGTACAAAGATGCATTCGCTTGGACGTACAAAGATTTGAAAGGTGTACCACCAGAATTGTGCGTACACGGACCCTACAGGATGAACAAGAATTATGCCACCAAGGTACAAGAAGAGATTGAGATGCTGGAAGCGGGCATCATATTCAAGGTGGAAGTGAGTGATTGGGTGTCACCAATCATCATTTCATTGAAGGAGTCAGCAAATTTAGATATGCGTGGACTTCTGATGCTTGAACATGGTAACAATTAAAGACCCATTTCCAATCCCCTTTACTGACACAATCTTGGAAGAGGTGGCCGGACATGAAATGTACTCATTTATGGACGGGTTCTCTGGATATAACCAGATAAGCATCGCCAAAGAAGACAAATTGAAGACAACGTTTGTGGTCGAAAATGGAGTGTACGCATACAACCGAATGCTGTTTGAGTTGTGTAACACGCCGACCACCTTTCAAAGAATCATCCTACACATTTTTGACGAGATGTTGCTTGGAAACTTCAAGGCATTTGTGGACGATTGGTCAATCTACAGTGACAAGGAGAAGCATCTGAAAGCACTCAGAGAATGTATGGAGAGGTGCAGGGAAGCATGCCTAGCATTGAGTCTGAAGAAGTGCCAATTCATGGTACTGCAAGGAAAGCTGTTGGGCCACATTTTCTGTAAGGTCGGATAGAAGGCGGACCCGGACAAGATAAGAGTCATTGTATAGATGGAGGCCCCATAGAATGTCACCCGAGTGAAATCCTTCCTCGGAGACGTGGGGTATTACCCGAGGTTCATCAAGAACTTCGCACAAATTTGCTACCCACTCGACATACGAGGAAAGGATAGTTGTTTGTGTGGGAGGACGAGCAAGAGAAGGCATTCAATGAGTTGAAGGTATGATTGATCAGTTCACCAATATTGGCATACCCTGATTGGAAAAAAGAGTTTCACGCACATGTTGATGCCTCAAATTATGCAATTGGAGCGACATTGATGCAAGTGGGCGTACAAGGATTAGATCATCCAGTATTCTTCACCAGTCGTCTATTATCAAAGGTAGAAAAGAACTATAGTACGACAGAAAGAGAAGCCCTCAGAATGGTGTACACAATGCAGAAGTTTAAAGACTACCTCTTAGTGACACTGTTCACGTTCTACGTGGACCACCAGGCCTTGATGTACTTAGTGAACAAACCTATAATACAAGGGAGAGTAAGTCAATGGTTGTTGTTACTCTAAGAATTCACGTTAACAATCATCGTATGTCCAAAAAAAAGCCATGTGAGCGCTGACGAGTTATCAAAGATCCGGTCTGGCGAACTTGTTGAAGGGGGAGCAAATGAAGACTTTTCGGACGCTCATTTGTTCCAAATTGCAGCACTTCCTTCATGGTACGAGAAGATTGGCAAGTACTTGTCAACGTTGACATTTCCGAAGGAGATGCCGCCAGCTGAACGAAGAAAGCTCGTACTTAAAAGCAAAACATTCCAACTTATCAACGAGTTACTATACAAGATGGGACCAGATCAAATATTAAGATGATGGGTCATGGAAGAAGAGATTCCTAGCATACTCAAAGAGTTGGCAAACCACTGAAGAGGGATTTTATGCCACTCTTCCCATCTTAGCCACAAGAACTGTTCGAGCGGTGGGGATTGCATTTCATTGGGCCACTGAAGGTCAGCCAACTACATTGATGTAGATACATAGTCGTTGCCACATAATACTTAACAAAGTGGGCGGAGGCTTGAGCACTGCCAGATAATAGTGTAGTGATTATGGCAAGGTTCATGTACGAGCAAATTGTCACAAGGTACGACATGCCAATCTAGATCACCAGTGACAGAGGGGGCCACTTCGTTAATCATGTCATTCGGCTGATGACGACGAAGTTCAAGATTTTGCACAACTTCTCTAGCCCCGTACTATCCAAGGGCGAAGGTCAGGCATAGTCAACCAACAAGGTACTTGTTTCCGTCATCCACAAGTTGTGTGGCATCGAGGAAGTAGACTGGGAAGAAAAGTTACCGGTTGTACTAAGGGCATACCGTATGATGTACAAGGTAACAATTGGCCACAAACCGTTTTAGTTGAGTACGACCAAGAAGCAGTAGTACCGACAGAGTATATGGTACGAGCCTACGTATTGTGGTGGAGAACAAACTTGGCGATACAGAGATTTTGAAGGAAAGATTGTTCTAGTTGAACAAGCTGGACAAATGATGAGTGTTAGCGTAGTGGTCGACTGAGGTAATGCAAAAACAGAGAAAATTTTGGCACGACAAATATGTCCGACGGGCAAACTTCATTTAGGGTAGTTAGTCCTAAATTATAACGGCCGTAATGAACTGAAGCCATGTAAGTTTAAAATAAGATGGTTGGGGCCATTTAGAATTCACGAAGTTGGGGAAAACAGAGTAATCGGACTAGAAAGATTAGATGACTCTATATTGATGGATCCTATCAATAGGTCAAAGTTGAAGAGATACAAGGAGAAAAGAGAAGAACTAGTGCAAATTAATATGGTCGGATATGCAACAAAG
This sequence comes from Sequoia sempervirens, assembly GCA_007258455.2. NCBI lineage: Eukaryota > Viridiplantae > Streptophyta > Pinopsida > Cupressales > Cupressaceae > Sequoia > Sequoia sempervirens. Next base: position 1,724 of record VDFB02334607.1, on the reverse strand, counting down.
GAAGATTGGCCTATACACAGGGATGAAGCCATGGAAGAGCAAGACAGGGGTATAAATGGAAGCCAATATGCACCAGAAGAAGACTGGGTCATACCGGGTGGTGGAGGAGAAGAAAGACTTGCGAACTAGTGAGTGGAATGTATCGCAGTGCCTCAAGTGCACAAGCATTTAACTAATGCCTTGTTTGGAACACCCGCTCTCTGGAAGAGGGTAGGTGGTCACTGGAAATATCATGACCCTACGAAGGCATAAGGAGGGAATACTTAGCCAAAGAGCTCGATGAGGAAGCCCAAAGAGAAAAAGAGGAGCAAGTTGCAAAAGAAAGGAGAGAACGTGAACAAAGTGAAAGTGAAAGTGATGAAGAGGAATGGTGGGACGACGAGGACTGGAATGCATATGCAGAAAAGGTTGGACCATGCCTCAAGACAATCATAATGACAAAAAACACCTTCGTTTCTCATGTTGATGGATACATAGACGATTTGCTCAAGTACATGAGAGAAAACAGAAGGAAGACGTCGAAGGTGGTGATGACGGATGGACTATGGCGAGTTTTGCCAAATCCAACCAAACCACCGACGGTGGATGCAGAGAATGTGACATGGTACCAACAATACGATGGATGGTATGTTGATGGGAGCTTCAAAGGTATAGGGCTTGCTCCCTTACTAGATAAATGGTGTGATTTGAAATGTATGGGCACTTGTTGTGAAGAAGAATGCTATAAATGACCTCCATTTACGTGAAAATGGCATTATGCTTTAGAGTTAAGAGTTCGAAAAGGTGATGAAACCAGAGATGTGAAAAGAAAATATAAAGAAGAGGAGAGAGAAAATGATAACAATCGAAAAAAATAAAAATTGAAAAGAGAAGAGTTGGAAAATGAGAAAATTAAAAACGGGAAAAATGAGAGAATTGAGAAAATCAGAAAAAATATAGTAAAAGAATTAAAAAATTCAAAAAATGAAGAGAAAAAATGAAAAGGAATGAGAAAATTAAAAAACTGGGAAAAAAGGAAAAACAAGGAGAAGAAATGGTAAATGAGGAGAGGGGGAAAAATAAAAAAATTAAAGGGGATGGAGATATTTAAATATAAAGTGGGAAAAATTAAAATAAAAAATATCAAAGTTCATATATTGGCCAAAAAGGAGGTTGTACCAGGACATAAGGCATCGACCAAGGAATGGCGAGAGGGTGTAAACTTGAAGCCATACATCGTACGATCGTGTAAACCACAAAAGGGAAAATGAAAACATTAGAAAATCAAATCGCACAAGGTAGTCACACAAAACACTAAAGGCGTACGAACTAGAGGGCATGTCGTACGAGTTGGATGGCAGGCTGTACGATTCAAAAGGCAGGTCGTACGATTCAGAAGGCAGAGCTTACAAACCAAAGGGAAGACTGTACGGAGTGGTAAGGGTATCGTCGTGTAGTGTTTGGTCCTAGGAGTCAGAAGGTAAAGAATCGTAGTATGGAGCAACATCATACGACTGAGAAAGATTTTGTACGACCAAGGGAGTCAAATCGCCAAGAGAAGGAAACGCAGGCAACCAGAAAGGTAAGTGCACCGTATGGGAGGAGTCCATACGACGAGAAAAAAAACATCGTATGGCAAAAGAATACATCTCATCCTGGCAAAGAGTTGACATTGTACGACACCATTGGCACAACTTATAGGAACAATGCATCATTAAGTTGGTACAAGGAGACATGACTATACG